>JAXGGA010002383.1:0-123944 GCA_038373865.1 Uloborus plumipes | reverse complement strand
ATTGGCGATATTTTGCGAAAAATTCACTGAATGATATTAAAATCAGCAATATTTAGAAAATTAACCATTGTAAAACATTTTTAGGATTAGGGAAGTAAATATCTGAATTGTTACCTTGATCACTCCAAGAACTTTTTTTAACACTTAAGGCAACTACTAAGAAATTTACACGTAAAAGGAAGTAGTGTGGGGTCCATACCAGATTTTTTTTTTTTGTGATTTGAACTTAATTTGTCTTAAAGTGGCATTAATAAGGAAAGCTTTTATACACTGCTTTTTTTTTAATTTTGAGTAAATACCTTGATATTTTTATTGTAAGTGTTTGTTAATGTGTAATAAGCAGTATACTTAAAAATATGCTTAGGGTTATTTTATTTCCGTCTATGTATCCGTGTTTACATGTGCCCCACGTGTGTTTACAGTTGTCCCCCACCGGGCAGATGTGAACAAATTGTAACATATTTTAGACTTATTTTTTTGGTCGGAATTCACTGTTGAAGAAGTAACTGCATGAAAATATTACCAAATGTTTGATTTATCATGTATAGCACTTGTTTCTTTTATATCTCAAATTAATAATGAAAAATATCAAAAATGCCATTATTGTTCATATGTGCCCCCTCTCCCCTATGTTAAATCTCAAAATAGTTTTTTTGAGAGTAATCAGAAGCTCTGGCCGAAGAAGAAGGTTTTATTTCCAACTCCATCAAGTTTCCGATTTTTTTTTTCGAATAACTAGAAGAAATACCTCTTTACTATAAAATATTTAGTTTAATTTCAAATACAAGCTCTGAAGCACACCGAAATATTCGTCATTGAAAGAATACTAAAAATATAGCTTCAGGCTGATAACATTGCATTTTGCATCGGCAAGAATGAATTTTGAACAGGGACGTCATTTCAAGTTTTTCCAGGGGGGGGGGGTGGCAAACGGTCTAAACACAATGCAATTTCATCGGAAAGCACAAAAAACTACGCTCACTTATATGTAAATACATTGATTTTTCAAAGCCGGGGGGGTGGGGGGCAATTGACCTCCCCCCCTCACCGACTCCCCCTAAATGACGGGCCTGATTTTGAAGGAGCATCATTCAAAATCTCAGTTGGTTCTAAATTTTGTGTTATTATTATTATTATTTTAAAAGATATACAAAGTCACAAGATTTCTGTTTGTGTGAGTGCCCAGTACCACAATAACATTTCAGGCATTAACAAGCAGCACTTGCAACAGACCATGAGCTCGATGGTTATGCCATCTAGAGACAGTAGATTTTTTCGTCCTTGTTATGGAATCATCAGTCTGGAACAGGCAATAACCGATCTGGAGGCAGATAGCCATCGCTCTGCCATAAATTTCCGAGTTGTGCCGTACCACTACTCGCTGATGTTCTAATAATACATTAGCTACAATTTTTTGTTTCAATTTGAGGGCTTTACCTCAAATGATTCTTTTGGTTACGGCCTTGGTATTGAGTACTTCTTCCGTGCACATATCTTTATCATTTATGTGACGGTAAACTTCTATAAATCACTCTAGTATTTCGGCAGTATTTTTTTTTTTTTTTTAGTTTTTTGCCCAGTACTCAGAATAATGTTAGGTCTTTGTGTTTTTCAACCCTACCCTACAGTAAAGTGTACTAACCGATATATCGATGGTTAAACAGATTGGAAATATTAATTCTGATTGTAGAAAAATACTGATCTTTTTTCAATGTCGCATAGTTTTTACTGGAATTTTATGTATGGTTTGTACTGAAGTCTCAAATTGAATAGTATTTCATGTTTCGAAATTATTAGAAGCTATTTAATCATGAATGAAATTATGAAATATTTAATTTAAATTTTGTCGATAAGTTTCGTAAACAAAACATTTTAAGGTATAAATATGTAGACCCTCACTAGATGGCAGCACTAACTTTTTGGGGAAGAAGAAGCGAAAATTTTATTCACGAATCGACAAAAATATATAAATTAAGTAAATAAAATAAATAAAGACAAATATGAAACAGTAAAAAACCCATCTCAAGATGAAAATTCATAACATTTTTGAGGCCACCGTTTGTTTTGTTCTCTTCTCAGCTGAAAGTGCTGTAAATTTATTTTTTATGTTAGTTTCGTTTTAATTACTTGTCGTAAAACTTTTGAAGTTTTAATTAGTTATGTTATTTGGTGTTCCCAATAAAGAAAACGTAGACGTTGAATGCATATAAGAAAACATCTGCTCTATATATGCGAAAAGGTTTTGCTTAAATAACATTTATGAAATGAAAATCACAACATTTATTTTATTTATTTATTTATTTATTTACTTATTTATTTACTTATTTTTTTGCTTCATCTTTTTTGTACTATCCAAAAATTTGAACTAAAATGTTGCTCTTTCGGTGTGAACACTAACTTGTTATGAAGAACGTAATTTCGCACAGAAACTTCATTTATCGCAACAAATAAAAAATACTTAGTATTCTTCCCGGTAGATGGCACGTGTAACGTAGCAGTTTCGTAGGCACAGAAACGTCGAAGTTCGCGCAATGTAATGTATTTTAGTGTTCTGAAGGTTTTCGATGTTTTCCTATTTTCATTTTGCATTTGATAAAAAGTCTGCAATTAATGTTATTTTCTCCACACTGCAAAAAATAAATGTTGTTTTTACTATATAATACAGCTAATTTTATTGCAGTTTTATAATAATAAACTGGAAAAATTACTAATTTTACAGTTAGTAAACTGATTGTGAAATCACTAGTTTACAGTAATAAACTAAAATTAACTGCTTAACAGTTTATTATTGTACATTTTACAGTTTTAAACTGGAACCTCTGCTGCCCTAGCAAAGTTTACAGTAGTAAACTGTAAAATTGCTAGTTTTACAGATTATTGCTGTGCATTTTAAACTGGATTCTCTGCTGCCAGTATTACACTGTTGTTTTTACAGTATAATAGAACTAAAAAAAATGGTAATAAACTGTAAAGTTGCTTATTTTACAGCAATAAACTGTAAAATTGCTAGTTTTACAGTTTATTACTGCACTTTTAGTTTTAATGTTAAAACTAAAATTAAAAATAAAAAAAAACCCGACTAAGCCTTAAACTATAAAATCAATTGCAAGTATTTTATTTGTTAAAAAATAGAAACTGGCAACAGCTTTCCTTGTCTGCCAACAATGAAAACGGTTCTGATCGCGTGAATAAAGGCTAAGCTGTATTTGCTAAAAAACGCTAGAGCTCGTGTTCTATAGAGCATGGAAGATCCAATTACATCGTATCAGACGCAGAATATTTTTCTCTTTCATTTGGTGCTATTATTTTAAGTTTTGAAGTATGTTTTCAATGCTAAAGTCCCGAAAAACCTTTCAAAGGTTTTTAATTAATAATTTCCGAAAGTAATACCATCCGAATACGCAATTTAGCTAAGAACACTCTCGATCAACTCCCCTTTCGAACAAAAATTTTTTTTTTTTCAAAATCGGTCCATCCGTTTAGGCTGCAGAGTGCCACAGACAGATACACAGAGTGACAGAAACACATACACGTCAAACACATACCCCCCCTTCCTTTGTGTGTCGGGGGTTAAAAAGCAACAACTTCTTTTTTACATTGTAGCATTTATTCTTCTTATGTAAGATTTTATTAAGTGCTATTGAACTTGCTCCTCGTTTATCTCGGAATGGACTTCATTATGGTTTTAAATTGTGATTAAAACATAATGGAAACTTTTTGAGTTTATAGTTTTTACTAGTTTGTCATTAGTTTTGAAAAATAAAGCAAACTTTTTCGATTACTAATTGCAATATTATAGTTTATTCTTTGTTTTCAAATAAACTTATTCAAAACTTAAATTAACCGTACTGCAGGATTTTTAACCTTTGTGATTTTCTTTTGTTTCCAGGTGTTACTCTACACTAAAAGATTACAGTTGCATATTTCTTTAATACTAAATTGCCAAGTCATTTTGACTGCTTGGGCAATGTAGATATTAAACATAAATATACCAGAAATAAAGGAAAAGAGGGGAGGTAACTACAATTGAATCCTTTATTTCAGAAACCACCCAAACGACAAAATTTCTAATTTTAAGAAAACATTAATTCTTCACTTTGAACTATTTAATAGCGATTACAACAATATTTTCTGAAATAAATAAATCTAAATATGTATACATTTCAGTTTGAAATATTGAAATCCTGATCGATTTTCTTATAAATCACGGTAAAAATACGTTTTCGAATTTTTAGTGTTTGTCGATTGAATGGTTTCTGAAATAAATGATTCAATTACTAGTTAAGACATTTTTATGATGTATAAAAAATCACGAAAATCTAAGAAATTGTGTATATGTATTACATTTTTAAAAGTTAATTGAAATTAAAAAGCATTTAAAATGACTACTTGGCAATCTGGTGTTAATTACGTTAGTTTTTATTTTAATTGATGAGTTATACTGAACTTCTTTCTTTCATTTATTCTTTCTACACTGCAAAAAAAAAGCTGTTGTTTTTCAATGTAATACTGGCGGCAGAGGTTCCAGTTTAAAACTGTAAAATGCCAACGCCTCCTAAATACTAAATGCCTATATAATTTGCTTCGCTACCGTCGAGATGGGTTCAGCTTTAAACGCCACCTTGCGGCAATCCGATAATGTCGTTGTTATTTTTTGATTGGTTAATTTTTAAATTTAAATTCAGAAATGAACCAATCGTTAATTTTTTGAAGAACTCCGGTAGATGGCAGTGTATCGTGAACCAGCTATTGGCGATGGATCCAAACAATATTCGAAGCAAATTTTTTGATTAGTTGATTTTTAAATTTAAATTTAAATTTAGAAATGAACCAATCATTAATTTCTCTTTCTCGAAGAACTCTGGTAGATGGCAGTGTATCCTGAACCAAGGATGAAATTTTGCTCTGTGCTAAAAGCCAGAAAGTTACAGGCATTTAGTATTTAGGAGGCGTTGAAAATGCACAGTATTAAAATGTAAAATGAGCAATGGGGGAGTTTCCTTCAGACAAAAGTACTACTTTTTGTTACTGAAATTGATAGAATGATATAAAAAAATAACATGGACCCGGAAAGTACTTTAATTTTCTCAACAGTTTATTTTTAATTAATTTTTTTACTACCCTATCTTGAAAGCGGGGCGAGGTTTTTGTGACGTCAGTGGTGCACCTAACAGCTCTCTTTCCAATAATAACACCATTTTGCTTGACTTGAGTTGTCCAATCGCAGGAATCGGTGACGTCACGACCTTCGTCATCTCACTGCAACCAATTAGATTTCGCGCTTACGTGCACCACTGACGTCATGCGCAGATGTTTTTTTTTTCGGAATAGCATATGCGCATCGGTTAAAATAATTCATAAAAAAATATATAACTGTGTCAAAAAAATAAAAAAATGGTCAATTCCTATGTTTTGAAGCATGCTCTTTCATAAAAAAAATACTTTTGAAATTTCGGAAACTCCCCCATTATGCAGTTTATTACTGTAAGGGAGCAGTTTCAGTTTATTACCACAAAACTAGCAGTATTATACAGTAAAACAACAGTATAATACTGGCAGCAGTGGCTCCAGTTTAAAACTGCAAAATGCACAGTAATAAACTGTAAAATTAGCAATTTTAGTTGATTACTGTAAAATTAGCAATTTTTACAGTTTGTCACTATAAAATTAGCTGTATTATACTGTAAAAACAACACCTTTTTTTCGCAGTGTATCGATTTGTTTCCTGCTGTTCATTTTACTTCTCCTATATACAAGGGCGATTCTCTGTAAACTCGTCATTTTTCATACAGAATCTGTCCGGGCATGCTTTTTTGAAATGTTCGTATAGTTATAATAATATTGCTCAGGAAATGAATCTATTGTTTTAGTTTGAAAGAGGGCCAATTGAAGTTTGTTTTTCTAATAAATCATGATAGGGGGTAAGTCCCCTGCGTAGTATAACTAGGCAGGGGACTGTTTATTTGCACTTTGTTGCGTAATATCTGCAAAACTATTGTAACATAATTAGTTACGAGACTACCTATAAATTTAGGCACACATCGTGGACATAATAACTAATATGTTTCATAATTAAACTAATTGACATTAATAAAATCACCTCCCAGAGGACTGTTTTTGTAGCGACCGCAATGCATGTTTTGATCACAAATGTGGCTCTGAAACTAAACAAAGTATAGTTTCAACACCGTTTTCAGCAGATTCATTAAATCACCGAGTACTTTAAACTTCATGCCAAAATGTATTTGCAAGAGTAATAGATTTTTTCTATTGGAGCTTTGAATTTGTGGCAGGGGACTGTTTGAAAAAACTCCGGACAGAATTTACATGACAATTTTAAGTTTTAGAAATACGTAATTAGACCTTATTTCATAAAAAAAAGATATCGTTGCATTATTCTAATTTTAGATAGTAATTGCCAAATTTATGTAGTGTTAACTGGTTTTTTAAAATACTGCCTTTAAGTGCAAAACTATTGGATTGGTACAGCCAGGGGACAGTGTTTTTGGTGCTTAGATAATTTCTAGAAAAAAAATTACATAATTGTCGCTCAAAATACGATTGAGCCACAGAGTATTAATCCTTTACTTATATTAAGAGCGATAATTATTTTATTACACTCTATTATTTTTAAAATACTCTATTCGGACAACCAATTACGAGTTTACAGAGAATCGCCCACAAATGAATTACTATGTTTTACACACGCAACAAATGATGCTATATCTAAATTTAGGTACTTCATTAAACTTAGGTAATCATCACAAAAAATCTCGATTTACGGAGAAATTCTCTTATTATTTTCCAGATGCCGTAAGGAAAAAAAAAGCCTCTTTTTGCAAGCTTTTAAAAGCCTCTTTTTGCATTTAGTAAACTTCGTTGTAATTACGTGTCTTTTTTATCATTTTTTTCCTCTTGTTCATTTTACTGCTATGGGGGATTAAAATTTCTTAACCTCTTTTTTTCGCGATTTTTTTACGAAAAATCTGGGGAGGGAGGAGAAGATAATGTTCGGTTTTTTAAAAAGGTAAAAATACATTTTAATTAGCTTTTTTCCCCTATATTTATAATTTTAATTGTTTATTTTAAACTAATTAATATTTTAGTCGAATAAATAAAGCTGCTATTCTTTGAAGAACCGTTCTGAAAGGCTATTTTTAGTATAATATGCTGTTTTATAATCAAGAATGTTTTTTTTTTTTTGCTCATTCACTAATAAACATATATCTATTACTTCCTTTTATTTTTACTTAATTTCGATCATTTTTAAGTGCGCACTTCAGGGGGTTTATCACAGGTGATATTTTATTGCTTTAATTTCGCGCAAAATAAAGTCTCTTTTGCATCATTATTATGCATGATAAAAATATTATTAATAACTTTTGTTATTTTAGGAATTAAAATGGGTGTTTAGAAAACATTTTAACTTTAATGAATTAAAATTTTGCTACGGACATTTGTTGTCCTTTTACACATGTTGTATACTTTGCTTAATGCACTTATCTGGCGGCATTGATCCCTTTTGTGAATAATGCTCTTACATTTTAGACCACATAAAGCAAGAAATTTCTTAACAATTTTTATAACTTAAAGTTTTACTCTGTTCAAACATTAAAAAAATAGTCAGCTGACGGTATAACAAATTTCACAACATCAAAGGAGCTCCGTAAACTGTGAATTTGTATCAGGAACACACACACATATATACGCAAAAAAAAAAAAAAAAAAACCACCGACACACATATACCTCCATTTTATCTAGATAGATATAGACACACTGTTAAGTTTAAAGATTAAAAGTAGCCACAAAAACCTGTTTGACAATTCTTAAAACAAAAAATGGTAATGAAAGTATTACACGCACAGATTTCTAAAACTTAACATCACATCTCACATCTAATATAGTTGTTGTTCAAAAAATAAAATTTTGAAATTAGTGCTTGAGACGTTGTTTCTTTTGCTTGTATATATTTTCTTCATGAACCAGGGGTTCAGAAGTGTCTAAGAATGAGCAAGGAACGACTTCTTTTAAAAATAGCAGGAAATTTCAGTGAAATTTTCGGTTGCTCTAACACACACATTTATTTCCATGCTACAATATTTCGTTCAAGGTGGCTAAATTCAAAAGCTGTCAGGCATTATATATTCTAATATCCTCTTTGTGTACATTATTGAAAAGATGCCCAAAATATGTTCCGAGCATTTCATCAACATAACACTACACATCTTTCTTCTTGCCTTTAGAAATGGCGGGAACCTCTCTCAGCGCATAAAGAATCGTCAGCGATGTATCACAGGTGCATAAATGGCCGCCGACGTCGAACATGACGATCTCTTTCAAATTGGTGAAAAATGATTTCTATTGAAAAATTTTATTTTATTGAATCCTCGGGATGAAGGCTTTGGAATTCGAGCTGTGTCGGAAAAATGCTTCATTTTATGCGTAAAATGTTTTTGGAGGCACTTTCTTTGTTGTGACTATCGGAAAAAAATCATTAATAGATATAAGTTGCGTTAGGTTACGATATTGGTGCTTTTCTGCAAGCATACGAGGTGTGTTCAAGAAATAACGGGAATTTTTAAATTGCGCGGGTTTGGAGAGTCCGATTGACAATTTTTTTTTTGTGTTATTTTGGTAAACATACCTTTAAAATAAAACATAAAATTGCCAATTGTTTTCATCGTTACTTTCTCGTTGGCAACAGGTAAGGTTAGAGGTGTTTTATTGGTTTGGCGATTTTTGTTGAATGAAAGGAATGAAACAAAGAATTTGTGTAAAAAATGATATTAAATGTAACAAAGTTTGTGAAATGTTGATAAAGGCCTATGGGAATTCTGCTATGAGTAAAATAAGAGTTTACGAGTGGTATAAGCGTTTTCAAGATAGCCGTGAAGACGTTGAAGATGATGAACGTACTGAACGCTCGAACACATCAACAACCGATGAAATCGTGGAAAAAGTGCACGAAATAGTTATGATAGATCGCCGAATCACAATCAGAGAAGTTGCTGATGATGTTGGAATATCTATTGGCTCATGCCATCAAATATTTTTGAAGTGTTTAGGTATGAAACGTGTAGCAGCAAAGTTTGTTCCAAAATTGTTGACTTTTGAACAAAAAAACCGGCGAATGGAAGTTTCCCAAGAGTTACTAATTGAAGTCAACAACGATGCAGAATTATTGAAACGTATTTTAACAGGTGACGAAACATGGGTATACGGGTATGATGTCGAAACTAAGGTCCAATCATCCCAGTAGAAGCACAATGGCTTGCCAAGACCGAAAAAGGCTCGGCAAGTGCGGGCAAATGTGAAGGTTCTACTCACTGTGTTTTTTTATTTTAATGACATAGTGCACCATGAAGCCACATGCTTGCCACAAAGCCAAACAGCTAACAAGGAGTACTATCTATAAGTTCAACGTCGTTTGCGTGAAGCAATCCGTAAAAAACGCCAAGATTTGTGGAAGGACAAGTCGTTCCGTTTGCACCGCGACAATGCATCAGCACACACTTCATTGATTATTCGTAAATATTTAGCTAAAAACAATACTGTAATGATGCCTCAGCCTCCATATTCGCCAGACATTGCTCCGTGTGATTTCTTCTTATTCCAAAAAAATAAAAAGAACCTTAAAGGGTCGTCGATTTACAAGCATAAATGAGATTAAGAGTGCATCGCTGAAAGAGCTAAAGGCTATCCCAAAGATCGAATTTAATAAGCATTTCGAGGATTGGAAGAAGCGCTGGCACAAGTGTATATTATCCAGGGGGGATTACTTTGAAGGTGACAACATCAATGTAGATGAATAAATTAATATTTTTTTCAAAAAATTAAAATTCCCGTTATTTTTTGAACACACCTCGTATGATAGAAATATTTTTGTGCGTAATTCATGTCTTTTCTTCCTTTTGTGTATTATGTGTTATTAATTCAGCTTTTGAACTTTTCTCTGATGAAATTAATGTGACGTGTTTTTTGCCTGAAGTTCTAAAAATCACTCTATATTGATCATTGCTCTATATATTAGTTTTTCCAGTTAAGACAACTTTTCATTCTCATTTTTTTTTTTTTTTTTTCGAAATTTATTTCATACAATTTTTCCTTGTCAAAAAAAAAAAAAAAAAGAAAAAAAAAGGCTAAGTATGGGTTTAAAACGACTAAGAAGCTTGTGAAATTACATTCAAATGTTCTGTGGTTAAGAAAAATATCTTCTTAGAGCAGTGTTTGAAAAATATTGAATATCAGAGAAGTTTGCGACTTTGTTTATAGTATCTCGCCCACTTACAGTAAAAACTATGTTTACAATAGATTATTTTAGCTATATGTTGAAAGAGATCACAAATTTTACTCATATGAGGTACATTATTCTCCAAAGTAAGAAAAAGGCATCGCAGTGTGTTTAACATGAAATGTTCTCTAATAAACGTCACATACATGATTTCATGTACCAGTAACTTTTTAGCAATTCTAAAAGGGTTTTGTCACACATTGTTATTAAAGTTTTTAAGCAATCAACAAGTTGCTTATTACTATTTATTGCTTGTTACGTATTATTTTCTAATTGGTCTCTTGTTGTGCCCAGTTAGGACACAAACACACTGATGTGAAATTTTTAGAAAACTCCGAAGGGTAGTTTTTTAGTCTATAAAGGGCATACATACATAGGTTAAAAGATACATACATAGTGCATGCATTCATTTTTATGTAAAAAGATAAAAGTGTCAGGTTAAAAAAAAAAGGCCAAATATTAATTTACTTTCAAATGAGCAATAATCACATTGTACTCACCGATGGAATCTTATCGATATGCAATACACCCGACTCTAAAAGCAATCCATCACATTTTATTCTGTGAGAAAAAGGAGATCACACGTGTCTGACGTTTTTCAGAAAACTATTTTCCCGAGAAATATTATTAATGCGAAGCGCGATGCATGGGCATCAGCGAAAATCCTTTTAAAAATGTGAAAAATGACTCTCGCGTGAAAATTCAATCCTATAACTTGAAATGGATTGCGCATTGTGTGATGAAGAGAAAGTATGACATTAGATTCTTGAAAGTTTGGTTATAATAGTTATTTTCTTATGCCTTTGCGTCTTTGCTTGTTTCTCTGAAACAGCATTGCAGGGAGAAAACAATGGACGGATTTCTTATTTAAACTATACGCTGAGCATATAGATTATATGTACTAAATTTCAACCTTCTACGGCTTAAATTTTTTGGGTTATATGGGATACATATACGTAAGTGCGTGTATATTAATCGTGTCTATAAACGTGATTCACGCATTGAAAATCGAGCACACCCCTTAAAAACTTAGGCAACCTGCTTCCATTCGTTGTACTTCAGACTCGTTGGTGTGCACCTCGGGGTATTTATTTATTAATTTTTAAATTTTTAATTAGGATTTTTCTTTTTTGTCAATAACTTTTTAAACTAAAACTTCATATGAATTTTCTTACACTGTAACTAAAAAACTCTCACATCTCTAAACATTTTATACCCCTTGAGATAGTTTTTTTCTGCATAAGTACTGGCGTATTTGCATTTTATAGTACTCATAGCAATGCATTTTTGTAGGGCCCATGAGGACAAAACAAACAAACAAAAAATATGTCCACGAGTCTCTGGATCCTTTCGTGATGAGGGGGCATGTTGCAATTACAATATTTGTAGCATGTTAAATCCGTCACTGGCACAAGATGAAGTTAGCTCCAATTTTCTTAATCAATTAGAACAGAAGATATAAGTGCTTTAAATTCTTGAAAATGCTTAACTAAACTCAATTCACAGACTATTTTACAGAGCAAAATGTCATTGGACGTGTTTGGAGACCTCGAATTTAAAATGAATTTGTAAACGTTACCCACCGGCGTTTTGTTTTTCCCAGAAGCCCATGGTATATACATCTACAACCTGAATATTTGGTGCCAAGTTAATTCAGATTCCGGGGACATGTACTTTGAAATAATTGTTTTTTTATATTCCGTCATGCATATTTAAGCAAACTCTTCTTTTTTTGTCTTGTAAGAACAAGCTTTTCGTAATTTTTCTTACCGGGCGATTTAACTCATCAAATTCTAAAATTGTCACATGTCTAAAAGTCAATTCTAAAATATGTCTTAATGAACTCGGGTAATATCGAAATGACTTTTTTGACTGTCCATACATTCGTTCCAGTGGGATTTGGTGCTGGAACACACTGGAAAGCCGTACCAGTACTGCTTTTCTATAACCGTTTAACGCACAGTTGGTCCCTACTCAGGATTCAGTTATTCCGCATTGGCTCCCCGGTACTTTAACATTTACGAATTTAAACTTCAGTCAACATTTATTCCGGGGTGATTAAAATAGAAATTAGGATAGAAATTGAATAAATATTTTATTTGTATACTTTTACACTCCGCTTTTTCGTACAAAGAAGTAAAAGAGCGCAAACTGGTAGCTACAAATGAACTATTTTCGATTTATAATCATGGTTTTCACGTGATTTTCAATAAATATTAAATCTTTAAGCTTTAATAGAGAGTTGAAAAATAAAACAGCAATTGTTAATTACTTCTAATGTTAATAACATAATAATAAGCAATTACTTCATTCAATCTGAAGTTCTCTTTTTTTCTCATCGGATGGGATATAAGAGCATGTAGAAAATGCAATTAGTTTCCTCAAAAGTCTTTATGCGCTGATGATTTTCCAATCTCAGTAGTGAAAAGATTTAAATGCAGTTTATTGATGAAGTCTTATTACGGGCAGTGTTTACGCAAGGAAAAAAATAGTAAATTGTGAGGGTGGGAACGTAAAAAATCTGAGTAAATGATAGAAGTGTCAAAGCCATTTAATTAAAAAGATCCAGATCTTGTTCATTTTTTTTTCTATTTTTTTAAAGGAACCAAAGGTGGATCCAAAAATTCTTTAAATGAGGATTGACTGTTTTTTTAAATCCCATAACCTTAAGTATTATGGTTTACACAAGAGCACAACTCTTCCTGCAAATTGATGTTAATTGCAATGCAGACTGATGTGGTGATATACAGGGTGACAAGAAATAACTTGGACACACATCGTACGGTATAACTTTGTTGCTAATGAAAATAATGCGACCAAACTTCAAAATAATTATGAATACAATATTTTGTCTAATATATTTAAACGTTTTCAAATTGGTTACCGTTAGTATTAATACAGAGCTTTAGACGTGTCACAAAATTTTCGGCTACGGGCCGCAACTCACTTATTGATATTTTATCCCTTTCTTTCCCGAAGAATGGTTGTAGAGATGCCAAAGTTTTATCAGGTTTAGTATACACCCTTGTTTCCAAGATGGACCAAACAGAATAATACATTGGGTTTAAATCTGGGGAATACGGGGGGCCATTCTTCAGCTCCATTGAAGTTTGGAAAATGTGTCTTGCATCAATCTTGAGTGTCTTTTGTGAAAAATCCTGTTGGAAGGTCGTCCATCTTTGGTTTTCAAAGAACTTTTGCGAACAAGGTAAGACAACATTCCCCAAAATGAGTTTGCGGTATGTTTGCTGATTATTTTTTATCCCTTGATCAACAAAAACAAGTGGTGTTTCCCCACTAGCACACATCCCACCCCAAACCATTGCAGATAGGGGTAGTTGACGTCGCCAACAATTAAAAAAGTTCCAGGTGCTTCTGCTGACCAAACTCTATCATTATGGCTATTTTGAGTTTGTTCAATTGAGAACAGTTTTTCATTTGTGAAGAGAAATGTTTTCCATCGATCATCTGCGGCCCGCTTAACAGTTCTTTCCTCTTTTGAAGTCTTGTGCGTTTGTTCTTTGCTGCTAGCTTTTAAGTCTCTTTCATTTTGTAAGGGAGAAGACTAAGCTCAACAATTACCATCAAACGAGTGGTTTCTATACTGATTTTCACCCCTCTAACCTTTCTCGTTGAAATCCTAGGATTTCGTTAAACTCGCTTTTTGACCACTTTCTGGTCGCTAGATGTGTTAACTGTGCATTTTCTTCTTCCTGACCTGTCACCATCATGTTTGAGTTTTTTTAACCTTTTAATTGTGCAGGAAATCGTGTATTTAGCCACTTTCAATCGTTAAACAATTTCGCATTTTTTCGTTTCTTGCTTATGCAATTCAAGTATGGCAGATAGTTTGCGAACAATAATGGTTATCCCAACTAACTCGCTTACACCTATTTAGTAGCTTTCTAGGATCGATTCCCTATCACAATATCGTTAAAAATTCAGTGGTATTTACAGATATTTGGTTTGAAACTTCGTCCAAGTTATTTCTTATCACCCTGTAAATTAGCGACCAGTTAGCAATATATCGCCAAGTTGCCGAGACATTAGTTGACAAGAACATTATTTCAAATTTTCTGTCCGGTTGACCACATTGGCGATACTTAGCGACATTGCAATAGGATCAGCGTCGAAATTTTCGATATTTGGAAAAGGAATATCTGTAAAGCGATATTTTTAGCATCGGTTGGCTGCGATTTAGGCATGTAATTACTTTGAGTATTTTGTTGCTTATCTGAAAGCACGACAATAGTGCATTTTTTGTTATTTAAATATGCTCTATAGTTTTTGGTAATACAATCTCAAAGTTGACTCTAAAAAATTATCATACTTCTTCATATTTTGACCATGTCCTTTTTGTGTTCCATAAATTTATAGCTTTTGGGAAGTGTAAAAAATTACCCATTTTTGAAGTACTGCTTCCTGCGCTCGTACAAAAGTACACGCATACATTTATGGCGTACGCTTAGAGAGCATATAACCAAACTTTGCTCGCCGGGTTAGGAGGCCTTGTAGTCCAGCGGCTCCATCACGTACGCCGCACATTCATTTGAGACATTTAAAATTATAATTAACAGGCATAAAAAGAAGAAGAGTGGGGTCCACATGAGATTTTTAAAATGCCGGCAAACTTTACTTCAACGCCATTTTGGAAATCATCCATTAGTTGATAAGGTCAGCCGGGGGAGCTTCCAAAGAGACGAAAATAGTTAAACTGTACCACTAACAATTTTTAATTTAGCTCTTCATAATACAAGTACACAATTTCGAACTATTTCTTAAAGCATAGACAAAGCACATTTAAAATAAAATCAATTTGTATTGCTGTATGAGAAATATTGCAGTCGGCGGTCAGTGCGAAAGAATACACGGAATTTACATTTATTGTTTAATATTCTGTGGATACTGTTGCGTTATTATGCAGTATTTTATCAAGGGCATTCTGCTTTTCCCGCATTAGCACAACACTGGCAGAAAAGCAACATTTACATGATGTGCTCGCTGCACGGGCTTCAAGGGGAAATATGCTAAAGAAAAAGTCTGGTATAAAAAGATCTACTTCTCAATTCGAGGTTTACTTTTTAACAGGAAAAAATGCCTTTAGATATTTTAACTATATCGTAATAAATCTGTCAAATACAATAAAACTTCAACCTCCTCGACGCAGGAAAAAAAAATACGAAATGAAATAATAAAATTATAATAAAAAAAAATAATAATAATAATATAAAATAATAATAATATAAAATAATAATAATATAAAATAATAATAATATAAAATAATAATAATATAAAATAATAATAATAATAAATAAATTTATACATAAAAATCAATGAATCAAATTTTAATCTATCTGAAACCATAAAACATTATTGTCGAAGAACAGTATTTTTTTCCGATACTGATCTTTCCTTCTGGTTCTTACGACGACATCTTCCCCTTTCATTGATTAACATTGAATGTCTTTTGAAACACTGACATTTTTCGAAAATAATCTCATTAACACGCATGGAGCTACAAGAATTTTAATCTCTTTGATTTGAATAATTTTAACCTTAAAAGGGAAGAAGACTTTTTCGGGACAGTTAAAAATATTAAATTGTTCTTCTCCTTAATTTTCATTGCTGTCGTAATGAGGAAAAAAAAGCGTGGGAGAGCTAATTGCTTTGAGAATTTTTTAAAATTTAAAATAAATGTATGCGGCGAGTTTTAGTTTTACTTTACGAGGAATAGTCCAGAATGAAAGTATATAGTAGAAAGCTAGAAGTCATCATTAAAATTCTATGCTAAAGTAAGCATTATAAAATGTGGGGTTAAGTTATGTTTCGAATTTTAAATTAAGTAAGAAGTTTTTCTAAGAAGTTTCTTTCCCGCGTAAACTGTGTAATAAAGGTTGTAATTATTCTTTGATGACGCTGATATTAGCATCGTCTTAATACTGTTTTAGGTGTTTCTTTTTCATTCAAAAATAATTTGAGGCGAAAGTTTCGTCATTTTTTTTGGTAATTTATGAAACAGAAACCTATTCTGCTGTGGAAATTGTCATCAGATGTTTTTTACATTAGTCATAATAATATAATCAAAGTCATTTGTCGCCATGTTGTTTACCCTCCAACCCTGGACAGCTAATGATTTGTCCGCTGGTTCACTTGAGTGTTACGTGTTATATAAGATATTGGACAATATTAGTAGTTTAAAGAAATAGGGTGGCTTTAAATGGCAGAGACTCGCTCGTAAATAAACAGGAATTACGAAAATAAGAAGTTTAAAAAACAATACCAAATCGCCCAATCGCCGTCTTTTTTATAAACTTTTATTATACTTACTCTGTTATTGGCAGGTCATTAGAACAAGCTTTTTAATCATTGGCAAAACCAAAATCAATAATAATTATGAAATTAATTTTGGTAATACATATAAAAAAAAACTAATAATTTCAAAGCTAAACTTAATCCATTAATGCCTGACATTTTTTTTCAAAGATATTTTGTATACTGGTTACAAACAGTGTTTAATGGGCCGGAAAAATAATAAAAAAAATGTCATGTAAAAAATAATTTTTTTATTAACTAGAGAAAAATCGTCCTTTAAAAGTGACGATAGACCCCAGAGGGTACATACTTATGTTACTGAATTTTTTTTCTGCCTACGATATAGTATTTAAAAAGATATTTTGCAACAAGAAATAAAATCAGCATTTAACATAAACTGGGAAGCTGGGAATAACTTTGAAAACTTAGCTTTTTTTCTTTAGATTGTGAACGATGTCATTTTTGATAAAGATCACATTAAAACTGCTAAAGAACACACTTTACAATGGTTATGTGCTGCAATCTGTTAATAACGAATTGAAACAATACCAAGGTACTCATTGAACACTATTATTTGGTTGAAATGTTCATTTTTTGGGAAATTCAGACCCTTTTTGGACCGTCCCTAAAAAGGGACGCTAGGCATTAATAGGTTAAGTAACAATAGATTTGTGGATTTGAGGTTTTCAAAGCATTTTAAATAATACAAGTTTTTGAGACTTTCCATGATTCCAGTCAAGCCATCAAGTTAACAATGGTTTTCAAAGCTTCTCATCACAATATTTGTTTCTACTATTTCAACTTTTGTGAAACTCATCTCTGCAAAAACATCCCTGATATATCACATTCTATAGAGCTCATATTTTTCTTATGAATGAAATCCAGGGTCTTATTTTGTTTTCTGCATTTATCCAAGACTGCAGTTTGCCGAAATTCAATGACGATTCCTAGCACGTAGCGTTGAAAAATAATTCTGACCACTTGCATTGTTCCTGTTATGGAAGCCTGGGTTTTGTACTAAGAATGTTAAGAAGAGAAAGTATGTTATGAATACGAGATCAATCTCAGTGTTAATTCTGTTGCTATAGAATGTTCCATATAGTTCGTGATGCAGAAATAACATCTGAGAAGTTCTTAGAATGGAAATAACAACATCTAAGTTATGTGTCAGATTGAATATATGGGCGATTCTCTGTAAACTGGTAATTGGCTGTCCGAACTGAGTATTTTAAAAATAATAAAGTGTAATAAAGTAATTATCGCTCTTAATACAAGTAAAGCATTAATACTTTGTGGCCCAATTGTATTTCGAGTGATAAAAATTTAATTTTTTTTTTCTAAAAATTACCTAAGCACCAAAAACATAGTCCCCTGGTCTGTCCCAATCCCATAGTCTAACTGTTAAAGATAGTATTTCAAAAAACCTATTAACACTACATAAATTTGGCAATTAATATCTAAAAATAGAATAATGAAGCTATATTTTTCTTATGAAATAAGGTATAATTACGTATTTCTAAAACTTAAAATTGTCATGTAAATTCTGTCCGGAGTTTTTTCAAACAGTCCCCTGCAATAAATTCAAAGCTGTAATACGAAAAATCTATAACTTTTGAAAATTCTCTTTGGCATGAAGTTTAAAGTAATCAGTGTGAATTTGCCGAAATCGCCGAGAACGGCGTTGAAACGCTACTTTGCTTAGTTTGAGAGCCACATTTGTGATGAAAGTAAGCATCAGCGTCGTTGCGAAAACAGTCCTCTGGGAAGTGATTTTATTAATGTCAATTAATTTAATCATAAAACATATTAGTTATTATGCCCGCGATTTGTGCCTAAATTTATAGGTAGTCTCGTAACTAATTATGCTCTAATAGTTTTGCAGATATTACGCAACAAAGAGCAAAAACACAGTCACCTGGCACAGTCCCCTGTCTAGTTATACTAGGAAGGGGACTTACCCCCTATCATGCTTCATCAGAAAAACACGAACTTCAATTGGCCCTCTTTCAAACCAAAGTAATAGATTCATTTTCTGAGCAATAGTATTATAATTACACGAACATTTCAAAAAACCGTGCCCGGACAGATTTCGTGTGAAAAATGACGAGTTTACAGAGAATCGCCCATATACATGCTCAATTTAAGAACTAATTTAAATGCTCTAGAAGTTAGGTTCCATAAGTTGGTGCAGCAGAGGGGGCTATAGCTAAGTTTTGATAATTTTTTACTGATTTTCTAAAACGGTGTATTTGGCTGAGTATTTTTGTGTTGAATTTTACCCTTATTCGTAACACATTATCTAGAGCAATTTTTTCTTTTTTCCCCTCTCTTCTTTTTACTTTTTTTATTTTGTAAGATAAAATTTAACTGTTTTTATAACGAAATTTCAAAATTTAGCTTGTGGGCAATCTTAAGGAATAGTATTCCAAAGAGGACCCATTTGTTGAAGTAACTTATTAGATGTGGAAAAGTAAACACAAGCAAATTTATCGATTAACTATTTTTATTTCTAGAAGAATAGTACAATGTTCAACTCTTCAATGAAAGCCCTCACACCGTTTGAATTTAGCAATCGTTTTGCTGAAAACTTTGAAACGATCACTTGACTTCCGCTTGGTTTTCACTGCCTCGTATGATGGCTCACAAAAATCTTGTTAATTTGCATGTTTCTTTCACGACTGAAATCAGTCGGAAGTTAGCTCGTTTTCGCCTCAAGGTATAACTAATAGTTCCAATGTGTGAAATCGTTAGAATATAAAATAAATAAAGAATAAAAGAAATATCACCCATACCCTTTTAAAAATATACATCAGTAATGATTGTTTATTGTACTAGAAAGCACTGGATAAACGAGAGTTTGTTTTTGAATAATAGTGTTTTGAGTTATGACATTATTCTGAATCATTGCTATTACGTTTTCATGATTATCTCTGGTAATTATACTCCGAGAATTAATTCAGGTAATGTAGGATAATAATTAAGTTATATGCTTATTCCGCTCAATAACTCATTAGGTTCTAATTTCATTAGTTTAAGCTAACCAAGCACATAAGAAATGGTTTTCTCATCTTACGGAATTAGTGAAACAAAATCTAATTTCGGAGTTTTTAGAAATAACGTATCGAGTTATACCATGTATTAATTAATGATACTCCGTTTCCATACTTTAACAGCATTTGAGCTTCTTTGCATATTCAGAAATGTAAATAGCTCCCATGTCCGCATTGATCTAGGTTCTAGATTAAATATTCATTTGCTGTATTCCCAGAAGTGTGTTTTGCTCAATTGCAATTATGTATAAGTAATGCATTAGTGTACAGTACATTCATGTATCGCTTGCTCTGTACTTCGATTTAAAATTGATTTGCATTACCTTTCCAGAATAGTTTTGCCATTTTGCAACAATAAATCTTAATTTTAATTTTGCATATGAATCATTTTAAGTACTATCTCGCTATGTTTGATAGTTGTAAAATGTTCGGTGCATTTTTAAAATGAATGTGTTCATCAGTGGTGTTAAGAATTTTAGCGATAGAAAATGTGTGTTGGAGATAAAGTATAATCAGCCACATTTATTCGTTGCCGTACAAACTGAAAATAGTTGGCTCTTGAGGATGGTAGGGAGGGGGAGTAGTCTTTGGAGTAAAGTGGTCATACATTAAATAAAAGGCTCCAGCTTGGAAATAAATATTTGAAAGAGTGTTAAAGTTATATTTTAGATTTTAACAATTAGGAATTACGTTTTAAATTCAGAATTTCACAAGTAGTAACACAATATTTAACAAAAGCAGTCGTTTAAATTACTTATGGAATATTTTCGAACAGAAAAATTCTCGGAAATTTTGTTTATCAAAATTTTCAACACATTGGTTGTGGAGAAAGCTTTATACTCTCTCACAAACACTTACTCATTAGCTGCTAGCTGTATTCAATTTATTTATTATTTTAGAACACATTAAGTAAGATAGGTAGTGTGTTCGAAAGATAAGGCGAAACGTGTACTATTCTTCTACAGTCACTTAGTCTTGACTAAAAGAAGGCAGATACAATTGAATATTAATTTCACTTAACATGTTTATTGTCTTTACAGTAAACAGAATTGAATAAAACTGAGCTTAAATGTATTTATACGAATCGAAATTAATGTAAGATTATAGCTGAGCTAAGCTATTATAGCCTCTAATAAAATCTCCTGACCCTTTATACACTGAGATGCAAAAGTTTACGAAAAATGCAAATATATGAATAAAAGTTTTTAAAAATGTAACCGAAATGAAAATCGGAAATTGCAAAAGACATTTTTTTTTGCTGTTTCAAAAGTTTAGATAAAAGTCAGATTTTATGCAAATATCCCTTGAAATGTGATTGGTGGGGTAAATGCCAGACTTTATTATTCATTTAAAAAGTGCAAAGATTGCTGAATAAATAATCAAAATCTCAAAAGCTAAATAGTTCTCTTGTAAAGAAGATGAGAAAGTTTGGAAGTCGAAACTTGAAAATGACCCTACTTTATTAAATTTTTGTCTTTTAAATCGGCTCTAGTATTGTAGTACATTGTTTTTTACTTCGTGGAGAGCAAATTCAGACATGCGCATCGATCCAAAAGGCTAAGAAAAATTATATTTCTTAAAGATGAAGGAATTGAAAAATCTGCTCTAACTGACAATTTGCCCCGCAATCCAACAAAACTTTAACTTGGATCAAAAATAGCACGTGACAGCATAAATAAATGAACAACTGAATCAAAATGCATAAAAAAACAAAGAATTGTGCTTGAGCTTTTTCGGATTGAGTGTCCCAAATAAGCCAGATATAAATGGTAAAAGCAGAACAGCATATGTTCATTGGATCTTTTCTCAAGTTCCGCTAATAAAATTGTAATCCATATAGGCCATCTCAATCTTAATATTTTTATCAGAGAAAGTAACATTCATTTTTTAGTCACGATGATACATATGCTACTCTTCCCATTAAAATCTGGCTTATTTGGGACACTGTCCGAAAAGGCTCAAGCACAATTCTTTTTTTTTTATGCATTCCGATTCAGTTGTTCATCTACTTATGCTGTCACGTGCTATTTTTGACCCAAGTTGGAGTTTTGTAGTATTAAGGGGCAAATCGTCAGTTTGAGCAGATTTTTCAATTCCCTCATCCTTAAGAAATATAATTTTTCTTGGCCTTTTTGATCGATGCGTATGTCTGAATTTGTTCTCCACGAAGTAGAAAACACTGTACTGTCATACTAGAGCCAATTTAAAAGACAAAAAATTAATAAAATTGGGTGGTTTATTTTCAAATTTCGGCTTCGCAACATTCTCATCCACTTTACACGAGAACTACAGAGCTTTTGGAATTTTCATTATTCATTCAGCAATCACTGCACTTTATATTCGAACAATGAAGTCCCGCCTTTCCTCCACCAATCACATTTAAAGAGATATTTGCATAAAATCTGACTTTTGTCTAAACTTTTGAAACAGCAAAAAAAAATGTCTTTTGTAATTTCCGATTTTCGTTTCGGTTATATTTTTAAAAACTCCAGACACGTATTTCGGACCATATTGTGTACCTGCAGTAGAAATTTGAAAGCATTTCGCTGAATAGTTTTCTTTTTATTCATATATTTGCATTTTGTCTAAACTTTTGCAATGCAGTGTATATAATATATATATATATATATATATATAGATAGATATATTATTTGAGAACTCTTTTTAAAATGCCATTTTTCTTAAAACAGAATTTAAGTAATCTTGACACAACTGAGATGCCATCTTTTATTTATTTTTTGGAAGATTTTGGGATTTATAATCAGTTTTATCCTATTGTATTAAAATTTGAAAATACGACAGATATTTTCATTTCTTTGAGATTCAAAAACTCCCAAAGGTCACAATTTTCACCAAATTTGGGGCTTAAACTATATCTTAGAGATAGCACCTCAAACGACGTGTAGTCCTTCTTTCAAATTGGCAGTCTCCCTAGCGTCTCCACCACTTCACCTTTAATTTAGTTTCGGAAAGGAACCCTGACTCATGAAAGACATGGTGGCGGAGGAGCACACACACAACAACCTTACACTGCTAAGAAAGCCATTGTTTTTACAGTATACTACTGAAGTCAGAGGTTTCGGTTTAAAACTAAAAGCACAGTAATAAACTATAAAACTAGCCATTTTGCAGTTTGTTGCTGGAAAATTAGCAATTTTACAGTCTATTATCATATAATTAGCTGTATTATACTGTAAAAAGCACAGTATAATACTGGCAGCAGAGATTCCATTTTAAAATTATAAAATGCACTGTAATAACTGTAAGACTAACAATTTTAGATCATTACTGTAAACGAGCAATTTTAGTTTACTACTGTACAATTGGCAATTTTACAGTTTATTACTGTAAAATTACTATAAAATTAGCTGTATTATATTGTAAAAACAACATTTATTGTTTACAGTGTACACACACACCTATCGCAATTCGTCATCGCGAAAAACATAATTTCAATTCGAGACGTCAAAACTCAAATTATTTTTTTTAAAAATAGTTTCAGAAGTTTCTCTACATTCATTTCTCAAATATTTTAACTAAAAAAGTGGAACTAAAGGTGTCAAAAACAGAGCTACAATAATGTAAATTAAGGATAATACCTAAAAACTCCTTATCATTTCTTTGTCATGCAGATTTATTATCAACAGAAGCAACCCACTTCGAAATGCAGTAAAATCTCGGTAAACAACCGTCATTTTGTTTTTTGAAACCAAGCTCCGTGATAAAAGAAGAGCTGTTTGTTTGAAGTGTGATGAAAGAATATCGAATTTTGTGAGGACAAAAGTGTTCTAAAATAAGATATTCGAAAAAGAAAAGTGAAAGAGATTCGCAAAAGATCTGAAAAAAATCGTTGCATAATAACATAAGCTCCTCCACGGGGATTCTCATTTGAAGGAACGGGCGTGTCAAACTTTTTCCACCGAAGCGAGATATTGGGTTCTAAAAATAGTAGTTTTTAAAAGAAGGTTTTTAGAAGTGGTAAGTGGTTCATGTTTATTTCTATGTTGTTATTTTAAACTGAAACTGCGTAGGATAGTGTTTGCTGTTAGTGTTATTTTCTAATTAAGATTTTTTCTACTTATTATGTACTTTTCCATTATGAAAATATTGTATGCTAAAGTTGACACAGTGTACATTAGGTGGACAAAAAAACTTACTTAATTCTGCTTCTTTATACCTTTTTATTTATTAAAAAATAAGGCATTTTTAAAACTTGATATGGATTTTCCTTAGTTGAAATTACCATATGGGTCATTTTCAAAATTTGCTTACATTTGCTGTCCGGAGGTTAAGAAGACGATTTTGAAGCATAATTTATATTTTAAATTCAATGCGAACAATTTTTTGAACGTATTTCTGAAAGAAATACCCCAAAAAAATTCTATCACTGAAAAAATTATTGAAATTTATTTATTTATTTTTATTTGAGTCTTTAAAAATGAGAATCAAGGCAAAAACGCTTGTTCATTTCCAATTTTCGCAAGTTTAACTATTTTTTTATATACTTAATTGTATAAAAAAGTATATACAACAAATTATTTTTATATATTGACTATATTAGTACATGATATTCATAATAAATATTGACAATAGTACTTTTCCTTCATTAAGAAATATATGAATATATTTTGCCCAGCAGTTCCTGTCAAGTCCGTTACCCTAAGGTTATTTTAGCAAAAAAAGGTATTTATTGCAGTCAAAAGATGGTAACACGTATTCAGTTAACTTAACAAACTAGTGACATAACTATTTCGTACCATTTTGTTTTCCTGAATCGAGAAGTATTGCTGCGGCGTATCGCACAAGATTTATTCCAGGTGCGTATTTTTATTCTTTGTCAAGTCTGTTACCAAAGATTTTAGTATTAATTTTTACTTTTTCTCAACTTTTACCCCGAAATATTATTTGTTATACAACTCTAAGAAAATGCATATTGTTGTTTAATTTTTAAATTCGACAAACTAGCCATAATTTGACATTTTGGTTGAAATGTCAAGTCCGTTACCGGTCAAATCCGTTACCAAATGTCAAGTCCGTTACCATACAATTTTTGATCAATATTTTAATAATCACAAACATCGTTTTAAGCTTCAAGGATGCAAATAATTTCAAATAAAGTTGGTTCTAGACGCTGTGATATAGTTTAAAAATGAGATTTCATATTGATTTTGTATGGTGACGGACGACAATTTTCCTTGTAACTTAAAGTTTTAGAACAGCATTTGAATACTTAATTATGCATCAAAGTGTACAACCAATTACTTTTTCACATACCTAAAATATGTGACAAAACATCTGTTTGTGATTCTAAAAGAAAATAGTAAGTTAGAAACATTACTTAAAAATTCTGAAATGTAAGCATATGGTGAAAATGACTCATATGATTAGGTAATAAAATGTGCATTGGACAAAAAAAAATCTCATCTTTTACGGGGTGTTAATTCTGTACCTCAGAACCAGACTAACGTAAGTCCATTTTCGTCACTTTTCAGCAGAGGGCGAAAACGATTGTCGATTGCATACCAAGGATGGGACTCGCGCTCTTTTAATTCTGCTGAATAATTGTGAAGGAATTTGTTTTATAAAATAACGTCCTCATGGGTCAATGCTGAGTAAGATTCCACGTAGAATGTAGTTAATACGGTAAAAATCACCATTTTTGAACTTATGTCGCTCTAATTCTGACGTACAGAATTTATGCAAACATATTTTTGTTTCATTCAAAAATAACGTAACTTTTTACTTAGTATGAACTAGTCAAGGGTGAAATTGCCATATCGCACCCTTGCTACAAAAGTGCCACAACTCAAAAATTGTCATTTTTGAGTTATGACCGTCATTAGACGCAGTTTACACGTCTCTACCAATCTTCAAGAGAGCCAGTAGTTGCATTGACAAATCAGCCGCCAAAGGGCAGTTTTGTTGTTATAAAAATGCATCGGCCCGACCCCTTCCACTGAAATGCCACATCTTGAGTTGTCGTCCAGCCGTCGTAGAGTAACGCGCGTAACTAACGATCATAGTTTGAGATGTATCGGTCTTCATATTGACAAATTCAAAACTACTAAAATGTGCCTAGTCAGCCCGGGAACAGTTTTTTGCAATTCCTGGAAAACGTAGTTTTTTAAGTTGTGGCACTTTTGTAGCAAAGGTGCGATATTATTAGTCCGGAAAATGTATGAAAAAAACCAAATAAATAACTAAACAAATAAAAGAACTTGGCGTCAACTACTGAAGCTAGTTCTAAAAAAAAATGTCTTTTTTTTTTTTTTTTTTTTTGTAATTTTATTTAATTTATATCATCCACCTGCTCACATTTTGTGGATTGAAAAAAGCGTTCCTTGTAACGCCGAAACACGTTTTTGCAGTGTTCCAGCTCATTTCCACTTCTAATATTGTTTTACTTTTTTTCTCATTTCTTAAAGTTATATTTATTTTTATTATTCATTATGATTTTCATTGCTCCATGTTTATTTTTTGTTCATGAATGCATTAATCAAATGTCATGTATATTGACATCCAATCAGTGGTTGGAAGTAGCGAAACTACTGTAGTAGCTACATTTTTTAGTAGTTTGTAGTGTAGGGCACTACTTTAAAAAAAAACAGGGAAGGTAGTGAGTAGCGCAATACAAAAAATAGTAGTTTGTAGCGATTTCTGGAAACTACTTTTAATTAAATAAATAAATAAATGAAAAAAAAAAAAAGAGAACGAAGGAAAAAACAAGGTTTAATTGACTCTGACTGGTACGAGTACAGCAGCGAACGCAATGAGAAATAAGAACCATAAAATATGAGCTAATCCTTTGCCACATCCTTTTGACGAAATAC
This sequence comes from Uloborus plumipes, assembly GCA_038373865.1. Lineage (NCBI taxonomy): Eukaryota > Metazoa > Arthropoda > Arachnida > Araneae > Uloboridae > Uloborus > Uloborus plumipes. The sequence goes on along the minus strand of JAXGGA010002383.1, from coordinate 97,460 downwards.
ATTCTATCTGTTTGATATCATTGTTATAATTGGCATCATAATTTTTTATATTTCTTCAAATAATTTTAATGTGTTTAAATATTCCCTGGCAAGAAGTTTAAAATAATTGAAGGTTTAATTCTTTCAATCTTTCAACTTTTGAATTTGAATCCTTTCTTGTGGCGAATATTCGTAAAAAGTGTTTAAAAAATCTAAAACGGCCAAATTTAAACAAAAAACGGAACAAAAAGGAAAAGTAACAAATAAATTCAAAGACAATTCCTAGTTCTATTTCATATTCAAATGAGTTAATTTATCAATGTAAACCAATTTTCGAATTTTTACGGTCAATCCTCAAACGGTGTATGTTTTTTATTTATTTATTTTTTAAAAAGTAGCGAAGTAGCGATTACATTTCAAAAGTAGTTTGTAGTCGCTCAATTTTAAAAATAGTAGTTGTAGTAAACTACATTTACAGCACAGTAGTTGTAGTTGTAGTACGCTACAAACGAAATGTAGTTTTTCCAACCACTGCATCCAATTGATTTTTTAGTGAAACATACATCCTATGGTTTATTTCGTGCACTTTTTCCCAGAATCTTCTTATAGATTTGCTTAGTTTTTTGTTACTTGTACTATCTAAACTGAAAATGGAAGTAAAAGTTCTTATTTTCATAAAATCCCAAACATTAAACTGACTTCGTTTCATTACGCATCTAACATTCGCAACTGATTACAAATTTCGTTGCAAAAGAGTAAGTAATAAATGCATTCATATACTAAACAATTTGCAATTTATTTTGCAATATATCCCTTTCTGAAAATGCTGCTTTTTGAGCCACTTACAGCAAAGGAACTAGTAAAACTGACTTTACTGCTTCTTTTTCGGATAAATTTCTCTTCCGCGAAGTCTTAAAAGCCATTTTCTTTGTCCCGTTCAATGCATGTTTGAGCCGGAGTCATTGTACCAAACCGTAACATTATTTAGCTGAATCCAGTAAAAATAAATGGGAGACATGATTCCCTCAGTTGCGGGGAGGAAAAAAAAAGGTTTTATCTGCGTTTTGTAATCCAATTTCGATTCGGGATGTTTCATTTTTGTCTGCAGCAAAAGTGCTTCCTTTTAGATGTCGATACAAAACTGATATTATAAAGTAGATTTAAAAAGTTGAAGCATACATTTTATTATTATCTGTTTAGAGTTTAAAGAGAAGTAATCTACTTTCCATTACTAGACTAACTTATCTGCTTTGCTCACTTTCGAAGCTTCTGTCTTTGAAGAAGGAAATATATTTCTAAATATAAATAATGATATTTATTTTGTTGAATTTTCAGTCATAGATATCAGCTTGATAATTCTTTTGTTAGGAGCGATGTAAACATTGCCTATGATTGAATAAGAAAGACTATGAGTGAAATAAATGAGTCACTCTAGGGAAACTCAGTCGTTTTTCTTCTTAGCTATTACTAACCCATATCGGAATCACAGGGAATAAAACGGCCGATAAGCTTGCTTTTGAAGCGACTTCGAAACCCCAAAACTTTTCCCTTCCTCTCCCAATCTCCCACTTGAAATTTATCCTCCGTGATAATCTCCTCTACATCTGTAAAGAATATTGGACAAACGAATCCTCCGGGAGGTGGACGTTTGATCTTTTCCATACCCCTTCTTTCAACACTCTGTTGGCAAATAAAACCCTGAATCAATTCTATTCTGGACATGGCCTCTCCTATGATTACTTTTCCAGACATAAATTACTTCCTTCTCCAAACTGCATCTGTGGTGATTTTGGAGATTTAAAACACTACCTACTCTCTTGCCCGCACACCAGAGCCCACCACTTCCCTTATAGTAATCAAAACATGGGAGACAACGGGAAAGTCCTCTCCCGTATTGACCTTAAGGCTCACAGATGCATGTTAAATCTATTAAACTTTCTTGAAGCCAACAGGACCCTGCTCTTCCCCGACCTAAACTAAAATTCAGCCATAATCACTATTTCTTTTGTTATGCATGACATCTTCTCATTAAATTTCTCTCACTTACCCTTTTTATACAATCTTCCGTCCAACACGTGATCTTTGCCCATAATATTTTTGCGCACACCTTTTCATTCACTTAGTGAATTTGCCTTTATTTTATTTATTTATTTTTATTTTTTATTATTCTTTTTCTTTCGTATTATCATCTTTTCATATCTCTGTGTTTTGTAAGCCCTTTGTCTTGCTGTTTTTGTATTGTACCCTGTTATTTGTCTTTTACTAGTTTTATTGTATGTTATGTTTTGGTGTTTTGAATAAATTTTGACACCGACTCCGACTGCCGGCTTATGAAAAGACCCTGGCAGTCATTCTACGGCAGTCGGTAGGTGCACTCTTAGCTATTACTAACCAAATGCAAATTTAATTTTTTTTTGATAAAAGAAGAAAATATTTTTAAATTGTATGAATTGAAACTTATTAATTGGAATCAAATGAATGCAATTAATTACTGGAATATTGATGCTTAATCTTAAAGTAAAACTATTATTTTTTTTTTAAACTCAAGTATGTGCAGCAAAATACTACTCAAACCCTTTATGCCCGGACGGTACTCAGAAGTACCGTTTACATTAATTTAATATTATGAATCCTAATTGACTGGAACCATGCTGGTACTTGTATGTACCATTCCCTGTACTTTGCTGAGACGCCGATGGATGGTACCTGCGATTGGAAACAGTTTTCTTTGGAGCCTTAAGGCGTAGGGGCCTTAGACTCTTGTGATTGTCAAAATATGTATGCTCTGTAACATATGTTTGTTTGTTTGTTTCAAATGGGGCTGAGTTTAGCTTCTTGCCATTTGCAGACCTAGTGCATTCCCCAAAGCGGCATCCACTCTTTCATGTGGCACCACCATCGGCGGGATACCATTGCCACAAGTATTTCTGACGCCCAGTTTCCAAACTAGATGGAGGCACCTGGGCTCTATTTGATGCAAAACTGCACTAGGAATTTAATTTTGCCACGAGGTACTATAGGCCAAACAAGTACTCGAGGGAGCTTTTACATGCCGCATAATTATATGAGATGAGCGCTGTCGATTTTCTGCATCATGAAAATCCACCGACTGGAGCCGGGTTCGAACCCGCGCTTTTGGGGGTAAGAGGCCAGCGTCTTAACCACTATACCACTCTGTCGGCGCTGTAACATACGTAATACGATGTATTTTCAACTAAAAATATATAAAAACTCATTGATATATCAACTCAGGACGTAAAAGTTTAAATTTAGCGTGATCAATTTACGTATATATACGAGTAAATATAGGTTGTTTTTGTACAAAATTTCATTAGTTGAAGATTGTATTTATATGTTTATAAAAAAAAACTTCTTCAAAACTTTTGGTTGTGAAAAATAGTTTTTCAAAACTATGTTAATATTTATCTTTAATTTTAATCATTAAAGTCTACTAATGATACATTCAAAAGCATCGAACAATATTTGATTCTTGGAGTAAATAATTATTCTTTGAATTTCTTATCGACGTGTCTTAATTTAAAAAGAGAATCTTAAAAGCAAAGACCATTTCAATTCGCTGTGGTGACAGCATTGTTTGTTCTCCATTTTGTGTTTTAGATTGAATAAATAATGATTATTCATTCCTTTCGCATTCAATTTCAGAATCCAGTTAAATCAACAGTACTTCAAGCATTTCCAAAAGAATTGCTTTGAAATCAACAAAGCATCATTATTTTGTTAATGCTTCATTTATTTCTGTTAACAAAGTCATTAAAATATTATGAACGCATTTTTATGGAGCGAGGAATTAATTCGTAACAACTAATGTTATTCCTTTGTTGTAGTTTCTATTCAAATATTTATTTTTGTTCAACCATGCATTATTCTTCATAAGTGGTTTTGAATTCACATACCGCTTTGTGCATGTAATATTATTAATAATGAAGTTTAAGAAAGAAGTAATTAGTTTTTTTTTTTCAATCAAAATATTAAAACGGAAATTTCTTTTGATAAATGCAATTTCATTTTAATGATAATTATTTAGAACAAATATTTTTCCAAACTTCTTTTGTTGATTGCATGAAATTTTGGTAAAATAAGTAAAAATTGCTGAAAGGAAAACTTCGTGAAAATTGGTTCTCCTGAAATGAGAAAACAGTGCAGGTATAACAATAAAAAATAAACATATGTGTGTTCTTACAAAAACAACTTGTTTCACAAATAATGGGGTTACAAAGTAAACTCTTTTGTCAAGACTTCACTAGATAGCGTTTTATACAGGCTGTATCATTACTCAAAACATCAATGGTGACGATTTGTCCGCTAGAGAGCGCTGAACAAGCGCCACCCAAATGTTTGTTTACATTTATTAGTATATTGTTTCTGTTGTAAAAAGCGACGTTTATCCTATCTTTAAGGATTAAAAAATATTGATATAGTTAAGGCTACAATGGAGTCTTAAAATGCGAAAAATTGACCAAAATTTTGATTTTTCAGTTTTTTCTTAAAATTAATCTCTGAACTGTGCGTAATTCATAGCAAAAAAAAAAAAAAAAATTCAATTCGTACTATTTTTACCGAAGTTATAAGCTATTCTTTCAGTATTCTGTCAGCACATTTGTAACCAAATGTTTCATTTAAATGCATATATCTCAGAATCGTAAAATTTAAATTCATGCGTATCTTCCAAATGCTCCCTGCAGTTCAATATATGTTTAATCACTCTGAGTTTTTTTCAGCTTGATCAAAATATACAAATAAAAAAAAGTTGGGGAGCAAATTTTCAGTATTCTCATTTCTTTTTTTTTTAAATCAGCTTTAAATCTAAATTTTATTGACGTTTTTCAGAAAAATTGGAAATTTTAACAAGAACTCAGTTTTTGACACATTTTTCCCTAAATATTGTGGTTAATGAAATTTTGCTCCCCAACTTTTCTTTAAATATGAAATAAGCATTTAGAAAAATTGAAAGAATCAAGTTTTTAAAAAAATTGGTCTGCATGGAGTGGTTTTTGCGGTTCAAATATTTACGATTAAAAAATATAGTATTCTCTGTATTTCAAAAACTATTCAGAAATTTACAACAAAACTTTATATATTTCTTCCCCTCGTAAGGGTCTAAAACTCATAAAAAATTCAGAATTGTATCTTCAAAATTGAAAAAAAATGATTTTCATACTCCATTGTAGCCTTACACAATGAATTGATGCCGAAGGCCTTATTAGTACTGCTTTTTAGGGGAAATAAATCCCCTTTTCAGGTAAAGATATACAACTAAACGTTTTATACGACCAACTGTATCATGGTGAACTGTGGACTGAATTTTAAAAAGCTCTATGGCAACCCGTTGGCAGTATTGACTCGCTTAGCGAATAGATTCGCCATTTATCGCTCTGCGGTGCCAGTTTCGTTTCATAGTTAATTGATAATTAGAATCAATTAAAATGAAAAATAATTCGCTAACTAATTAAAATAAGCCGCTAAAATGCAGAATAAACCAACAAATAAAACAATTTTTTCTATGACGTTAAAATATACTGAAATAGAATTGAATGCGAAATTGTTAAATTGTGGCCAACAAATTAACTTTTAATTTAGTCTTTTATTATCTGATTTGTAAAAATGTTAGTTATCATAAAATTCGATTGATGTCGCTAGACAATGACCACCGTTTTTATCCCAAAGATTTTGATCAAATGAAACAGCCTGTATAAAACGCTATCTAGGGAAGCCTTGCTTTTGTCAATACAAAAGTTGTAAACTGCGGTTTATAAGGGTTTTGACATAATAAACGACCGATGCGATCCAAGCCCACTCCGTAAGTCAAAATTTCGCGTTGTGGAAAAGGGTATGCGTCCAAAAATTTATAAAAATACGTAATTATTTTTAACATTCGTCAAGAACCCTAAAATTGCTTTGAACTATTGATTAACTATACGTCATCGTTTTTTAAATAAAAAATTATTTTTTTCTGCATTGAAAAAAAGAAAAAAAGATGCTGTGTTGATCACCATAAAACAAAACAGTACGATACGTACAGTATGTAGTAATTTTAAAATGCAGCGCTATAAAAGTAATATACAGTAAATACAGTGATTATATTTATAATTTAAAAGTATAAAATGTTGATGATTTTTATTGTGCTATCTGTATATACTTACAAAGCAATGTTTCTACCAGTACGGTTTGGGAATTTTTTCCATCACCGATGAGCAACGAATGACTTCAGTAGAAAACAATAAAACCGATTAAAAACCAAAAAGCAACGTTCATTTGCACAACTAGGTCAAATTAAAATTAAAACCATTTCTTGCTTGGCACTGAAGAAGGAGGCTTAATGCCTTTGAAACATGTTTGCCAATTTTAATTTGACTTATTTGTGCTTTTAGACGTTGCTTTTTGGTTTTTACTCATTTTCGCACAAAGTGAACTGTTTTTAAGAAAACCGATATTTAAACGCCACATTATCTACTGAAATCTTCCGTGTTGTTTGCGAAGAGTTCGCGTTAGCTTGAAAATTCGTTACTAAAATCTTGCGTTATAGCCATTTCCCTCATGTCAAATCGCGTTGCAGTGCAAGTCTAGTGTATTTTAAACATTCCACTTGCATCTTTTCTGACAAAATCTTAAGGTAGAAAATTTTGAGTAAGTGAAAAAATTATAACAATTACTGTCAGCGCTTCAGTCAGAATAAAAAAGCTATTATAACCGAAAGGAGGAGAAAAAGGGAAAATTCTAATAGGATTTCTACATAAACTTCATTTCAGCGAGCGAAAAGTAAAACTTTCATAATGCTTCTTAAAACTTACAAACCTTTATTATTATTTTTGGTTTAAAAAAAGGTAAATTATTAAAAGGCATGGAATATATTGTAAACATTTTGGTTGTTTAAATCTTCTTCTCTGGGGAAATGAGGAAAAGCATCTGTTTTTCCAGATGAAACGACTGATATTTATACTTAAAAAGGTTTTCTTAAGCATTTCTTCTTTTCTACCTCTGCATCTTTAAAGGAATTTTTTTCTTAAAAGAGAAAAACTATTATTTGCGTAGTTGAAAATAGTTATAATAAGCTTTATTTCCCAAACATATTTTTAAGAATAGTAGTTTTTAACTAGTTTCTGTAAATTTTAATGAAGTCAAAAGGTTGCGTTATAGTATGCGTTGCATTATATTGTTTCATCAGCTGTGGTACGATTGTAGTTAGAATTTTTCGCTCTTTTCAGTATTTCTTTAAAAAAAAACGTCGACTACGACAGTGCTTCATTTTTCAAAATAAATAAATAAATAAATAAATAAATAAAATAATAATAATAATATGAAGAAAAAATAAGCAAAAATAAAAAAAATAAAAACTGGCTTAAAGCATTGATCGTAACTCTTGAAAAAAGGGAAAGGCTTTCAGATATATTGAATTTCATTGGTAGGTAGGAATACAGCTTAGTTTTAGGTAGCCAATTTTTAGGTTTCCTTAATTTATCCTAGTTGTGAAAACTTGATTATCAGTTAAGTTCTTGTTTATGTGCATATCTTAATTCGCATGAGAGCTCATGATAAGTCAGTTTCTGCACATCTATTCAGTTATAATCGAACCTCGTTTATTCGAACACGCTTAAAAAGTTATACTGCTAAGACGAACTGCATTTGCGATCTCCGTTCTATTGTTGTCTTGTGCCAGCCAGGCTGGTAATTTCGGGCGCGCTGCTTCACTTCCCCAACACAGTACCGAGTATTTTGGGGCGAAGTCCAACTTTCACAGAACACATATGCCATAAGGACCCGTTAATAAGGTAGGCAATCATTCACAGCACAACAACACATTCGCACAAGGAATGGAGAAGGACGAAGTAGAGAAAGTACATCCATGCCCGAGCCTTGATTCGAACCTGGAACCACCCCGTCCGGTCAGACTTCTTTGACTACAAGACAAGGTGACCTTGATACCTATTGATTGTTGTTTATTGTTGTTCGGTATAGCAAGACTACAGTTAACCCTTATAAGGCGGTGGTAAATATCTTACCACTACGCTAGAACTTAAAACGCACTAGAAACGCACAAAAGTTTTATGTACAACATGTAATGTTCTATTGTGAGCTGCTCCATGTTTCATGTTGTTCCATCAGACGAACTAAAAGTATTTTAGGTGATTTACATTGTATTTAGTTTTTCTATCACTTATTTCATGCGTAACTAAAAAATGTGTAATTTGAAATAACTAATGACGAATAGTTTCACAAGGAATACACATTTACTTGTGAAACTATGTGTATTTTACATTTATTCTATTGAATAAATCAGTGAAATGTTATTGCTTGTAATGGTCGGTGGTTAACTTTACTCACCCCTCTTAAAAACTGAAGCCACAGCAACAAAATTAAAAAATATATAATTTTTTTGGTTATAAATGAGCTTCATTTTTCTAATTATAATGCAAAATGTGAATATTGCAGAAAAACGGCTTGTGCCCGTTAAAGGGTTAAGACCGGAACAGGACATCTCCGCCGCGAATTTTATCGCCCTCTTCCTCGCATGGGACATCTCCGCCGCGACTCCTATTCCCCCTCTGCCTTGCACGGGACAAATCCGCCGCGCCATTTTCAAGGGTTAGAAAGGGGTTACTGGTTTAAAGCTTCCATTCTTGGCAACGCATCGTGTTTTGGCGACCAACAACAAATCTAAATAAACGAAATTAATTCCCGGGCTACTTGTGAAGCACAGTATGTGCGTAAATCAATTTAAACTGCGCCAATTTTCCTTCGCCAAGTATTGCACCCTACTAGCTCAATCGGCGGAGTTGTCCTGTCGTACGAAAACGGCGGGAAAAGAAGCGGTGGAGATGTCTTATGGGGGAAAGTAGAGATAAACTTTGCGGCGGAGATGTCCCGTGCCCGTTAAGACAAGTTAATTTTAAAGGTCCGTCACAGTTCGTCTCAACAGTTCGTTCTAACTAGGCTCGATTGTATATAACAATTGTCTACATATTAAACGTAATGCAGGGTATTTACCTATTAAAATCAGTTTTGAGGACAATAGAGTTAAAGCACTTCGTTTGTTAGAAATTATGTCCTGGTTACATCACACATAGTTTCAATGTCTGTTACATTGAACATTTCAGTAGCGAAACTAAAGTGGTGTTTAAAGAATCGGTAACATTAATGAACTGTTTTAGTTTTTTTCTATTTAGTGATTTGTTTATAGTAAGAGCACTTCTTGTTTTTGAGAATCTTTTTCAATTCAATAAATCTTTCACCAAAGCGACATTTTTTAAAATCATTAATACTAAAGGAGGCATCATTTTTTCTTTTTTTCTTTCTCTAACCTTTCCGAGAAGTTGAAGGGACATTCTTTAGACTGCAATGACAATTAATTTTGTATTAGGTTCAAAACGGAAAAATGTATCTTTTTAATGGATATCTTCACCTTCTGCTTCACCAGGGAAAAATATTACAGATATTGGTAACGGAGAGCGTGAAATAATAAAGCTCAAAAGGCAACTTAAAAAAAGTTCCTTTATCTCCAAAGAAATTAAATAAGAATGACTCAGACAAAGGTACAACATCATCAATTACTTTTATAAATGATTCTTTTTAGCCTACTTTCCCGTTAAAAATAAAAGAAAGACGAAAAAAGTATTAAAAGTAGCTTAATGCATCTAAAAAATATCGCCAAGTCCAAAAAATATCGCCAAGTTAAAAAAAATATCGCCAAGTCCAAAAAATATCGCTAAGTTAAAAAAATAAAGAGGTAAAATGAATATCGAAAAATTAAAAATTTGAAAGTAGGGTATTGAGATGGGGAATTTGTGTGTCGGTCTGTCGGTCTATCGGTCTGTCTGTCCCCCCCTAATAACTTTTGAATGAACATTCCGATTTGGATAAACTTTTTTTTGTTGGAAAGATCTCGGCGAGTACAGCTCATTCCCATATTTGATTTTTTGATTTGAACAATTTTTGGTTCAATTTTGAGCCGTTCAAACAACCGGTTCCGCGATACTAACTTTTGAATGAACAGTCCGATTTGAACAAACTTTTTTTTGTTCGAAACATCTTTTCAAGGATACTTCATTCCCGTATCTACATTTTCGATTTGAACAATTTTTCGTTCAACATTGAACCGTTCAAACAAGCTGTCACCCCTAATAACTTTTGAGGTAATAGTCCGATTTAAACAAACTTTATTTTGTTCGAAAGATCTCGGCAAGGATACTTCATTACCGTATTTAAATTTTCAATGTGAACCTTTTTTTCGTTCAACATTGAACCTTTCAAGCAACCTTTCTCCACCTAATAACTTTTAAGTGAACCGTCTGAATTCAATAAACTTTTTTTGTTCGAAAGATCTCGGAGAGACTCATTCCCATATTTCACTTTTCAATTTGAACCATTTTTCGTTCAATGATGAACCGTTCAGAATTTTTTTTAACATAAGCGCCTACTGAGAAATTTAAATTGAATGTTGATTCTGAACTTAAAGGCGGATATCCTTCAAACTAACTTTGTAAGAAAACGGTTTTGATAAAAAATGTATGTTAAGTACTTTTCTGAAAAATCTTCTGTGAGGACTCTGATTCCGACTCCGCAAACATGGCGGAAATGCAAGCTCAGAAAAAAATGACTGACTGGGCAGACGATTTTTTGTTTATTTATTCTTTTTTTTGTTTAATTAATTATTATTACTTTTATTTTATTTTTATTTTTTTTTGGCAGACGATATTTTTTTTTTATTACAAAAATTGTTCATTCACTAGAGCATTTTATTCTTTATTTATATTTAATAACTGGCAACGGATTAAAAGTAAAATTCGAGACATTTTATTAACGAACGAGGTTTTTTTTCTTTCTTTGATAAAATGTGTTTTGATCTTCTTTGTACTTTTATTTTATTTATTACTTTTTTCCTTTTGAAAACGATTGTGAAATTTTTCTACGGAAGAGCTATAACAGTTACATTCTTTAAAAGGTGTGACAAAACTTTATTTACTCGTTTATTTACTTTTTACGTGTCCATTTCATCTGATGAGAGGGGTATATTTTGCTTTTAGAAATCAGCTTTAAGTGCTATAAAGATATGTTTGACATAATTTTCAGTTTCAGATATTCAAGAGAATATTGATTAGATGCTAGAATGCCGATGTCGATGTACGGGAAAGTAGGCTCGTTTAGTTCTTGACAGAACTTCTTGTTACGATATATCTTTTTAGATTTAGAGTGGTGTGCTAACTTTTATGCATTTGTGCCTTAAAGACATGACTTTGATAATCTGTCCCAAATGGCGATAAAATTTCTGTATTTGTCATTAGGAGGACAAAGTTTCTTTTTTTTAATGCCCGTCGTTTCAATCATAGGGAGGGAGGGGGGGGGGTTGTGCAAGGGGTTTATTCTTGATGCATATTACATTGTAAAACAAAAACCTGACCCACATATGAGTATTTGACAACAAGTTAGTGTGAATCTATAAAAAAAATCGAGTAATGGTTTGATCATCACCTTTGCGGAAAACACTATTGCTGTTTCGTTTTATGATCACTGGCAATCAGAAACTGACTGAACCTCGACTTACACCACTTTTTCATGAATTAGAATGATGTTGAAGATAATTTATGCTTATGTAAATGTAAATTATTTAAAAAAATAGATTTACTACCGATTTTGCTCTCAACAGCTCCTATGTAAATACATACATTTATTTCTTAAAGCACGACAAGCTCGGATGGGGGGAGGGGCATTCCCTACTCTTCTAACTCACATCATAAAAGTCCTCTTAACTCGTTTTCTTAAATTTTTAACCATTATTTTTTCCTGTATGTAGCTAGTGCAGTGTTTTATGAGCCAATATTTAGAAAAGTGCCAATTTGAAGTTGGAGTTTTCTGAAAAAAAAATTTTTTTGCAGAAAAAAACTAATATTGAATTTTAAGTCTAAATTGGGTCTAAATGCAAGAAAATAAAAGGGGGGAGGTCAAGGAAGTTATTTACCCCCTCCTTAGATTACTCACTTTTAAGCCGTTACAGATCTGATGAATGTTACAGATCTGATGTTAATATGAGCTTCATATTTGAGTTTATGCTTTCAGTCGTCGTTAACATCTCTAAATATGATATCATTTCCTTGCATTTTTAACATAGAATTAAGATAATTATATTAAAATATATATATTAGGCTAAAAAGTCAAATTTCATTATAAAAAGCATTTCTTGGAAATAAAAATGAGCGATAAGGTTTTTAGATAAAATAAATTATGAGATTACCAAATCCAAGCTAATAAAACAGTTGCTTTGTTTTGAAACAACACACAACTTCAACTTTTTCAACACACAACTCTGCTGCTTGCTTTTCTTTAATTAGTTGCAGGAAATTTAATTTCTTGATCAGAAATTCAAATTTAGCATGCTAGTTATTATCTAGTTACTTAGCGAAGTTATGAGAAACTGAAGCACCAAAATAAATAAATAAATAAATAAATAAAATAATAATAATTAATTAACTTAATTTCTGCAGTGTCACTTTTTCTTATTTTACTAACTTCTATTGTAAGGTCATACAAACCACAAATGAAGCAATTGTACTAAAAACTCATTGCTTTTCATTTTTTAAGAACAAAAATATTCAATATATGGCTAAAACCTATGATTTTTGCTTTTTATAATTCTGAAACGTGTGAGTTAGTTCTGTAACATATTCGCTGTTTTTCAATGTTACCGCTCTGACTGTTACCGATCTGACAAACTGACAAAGTTTTTTTTTTTTAATTTCCTAGTCGATCGCACTAAACCAAAATCAAACACGTGGTTTTTTTCACTTGTAATAAAGGACTATACTTATATATAAAATAATTTTTAAAATAATAAAAACTGTGCATTTTAGAGCGTGTTACCGATCTGATGACTCAAATGACACACATTTTATAAAATCACTTACAAAAATCTTACATACAATTTTAGGTGCAGAAATGCAAATTTTTAATTACGATTTGATAAAACATCCCACCAGGTACTCAGTATCACGTGGTATAGGTGCAGGACCTAAACATAGATCGGAAGTTATTGTTACCACTCTGACGGCGGAACTTGGGACACGATTATTTCGCATCGGCTAGAAAATCAGAAATCGATTAAAACAAAAATGAAGTAAAATATTAACAAAGGGGTAAAAATAGAATCGTTTTTCGTGCAAGTGCGTTTTTTTGGGAAGTTAGCAAGTGCGCATGACCTGTTTGCATGCTAAGCTTTGCTACTGGGGACACGTTACCGATCTGATTTTTGATGTATAAAAACTATTTTCTGAAGAAAAAAACAATTTTTTCTGATGTTATTAGGTGAAATGAAAGCAGAACCTTGTCTTCTTTCTGGGGAAAATTATTTTTTTAACTAGTTATTGAAATACTAGTGAAAATTCACTTGGGACTCAAATTGGCACTTTTCTAAATATTAGCTCTTATATTGCTTCTTCATAGACCAGAAGTCATAGATAACACTTCTTTATGGCCACTGCATCAACCGATTTCAATTACATCATTAAGAAATCGAAATTTCATAAAGAATTGAATTTAATATAAGAGGGTGATCAATAATTTAGTGGGTATCGAAGAAGTTCTAAATTTAGAGCTTGCGTGTTCTAAGTTAATGGACTTTTATGTGGAATCACTTTACAATTACTCTTGATTTCCAGATTTATAGCGCTATAGGATTCATAAATTATTCTTATCATTTTGTCATAGCAATGTTAGGAATGACAGCATTTTTGAGTAGACTTATAATTTAGTGTTTTTAAACGAATATGGGCACTTTAAAATGAAATTATTTCTGAAACATCTGTTCAGTAGGATTTTAGAATATCTTGATTGTAATTTGTATAGATATTATTTATTTTTCATGCATTTAAACAGGTTTTAGCAAAACTTTCTGTTAAAATGTTTTAAAAACCTCTCTAAATTTTTCTGACAATATGGTTAAAAATGTATGAACATTGTTTTAACAGTGTTGTTTTTAACTAATAGCTCTAATAAGTATTCGATCTTGACTGGAAAAACTTTGATAATATTATTTACTTATGCGTCAGCAAACGTTTTCCTTAAAAAACGAACTTTAAATATTTAAGTATGTGTTAAATTTTTTTACTTTTAATGAATTTGTTGATGCGAACGATAATTTACTTGCTGCTAAGGTACTGAAAGTTAAAGGCAAAGCAATTGAGGCAGGAATGTTTATGAAAATAGCAATATGCTGACTTATATGTTAGTAGAATCTGAAACAACTCATGAAAGCATCAGTATTGCTCCCAATTATTTACAGAGAGTCGCCTTTTCACACGTATCTGATTTTGTAGCGAATATTTTTGACAGTAGTGCATTAAAAGCTCTTATGTTGCTCTGGTTTTAAGGAAAACCAAAACAGTATTTGACATTTGAAAATTTGCATTTTTATAGAAGACAAAGTCGTTTTTCGTCTTTATACCGTTCAAATTTCTACGCTTTTTGTGAGCTTTTGCAAAGTAATGAGTTTAAAATATCGCCTGCTACAGACGATGTGTTTTTTTTTTACTTTTTAAAGTAGTCATACGGCGTATCTTTCAGGCATCCTGGATAACTTTGCACTACTTTATACTTTTTAGATTTATATAACTTGCAAAAAATAGCTAGAAGCCCCATTGATGCGTTTTTCCGACGAGGTCATAAAATAAGTTTTGCTCTTTATGAGTTAAAAATATACTGTAGGGTTGGTTCGGGTAAGTGGGCCACCCCCTTAAAACTGAAATGCGCATATGATTTTTGTACTTTTTTGTACTGATCATGTTATATTTCATCACAATGATTGGTTTTGCATGTATTTGGGATTTATGGAAATTTTTTTTTTGGATTATATAATTTATGTCATAAAAAATTCAAAACATTTTTTTTTTGCGAGTTCGAGCAACATTTTTCAAAGAAGTGTTTCAATGTTAGTTTTTATTATTTTTTCTATGTTCATCAAGTTTGTCTGTAGAGTTTAACCTGAAGTACACATTTCAATAAGAATTTTTATGCAAAGTATTATTAATAAGTGTTTAAGGGGATGGTCCCACTTACCCCTTGGTTTTTCTCAGTTAGGGTAAGTGGGCCCCGTCACTATGGTGTAAGTGGGCCCCCTCATAATAATAATGATTTCAAAATGAAAAGCAGTTCTGATGAAGCAATTTCTATGATGAAATGAAAGGTAATGAAGCAGACCTAGAAGGAATTGATTCTTTAGCTACAAAAACTGCAAAAGCTGGTAACTATGTATTTGAGAAAGTTGCATAAAAGAAAAATATAAAGTATTATGAAGTTCTAACTTTGCAATATGATACAAATAAAAAAAATGCTGCTACACTTTTTATTGGTTTGATGTTAGTGATGTTAGAATTATAACTGAGAATGAAATGATAATGGTTCTCCCTCAACAAACTTCAAACAGACGCTGCCATTAAGTGTTTCCATTTTTTTTCAACCTATATATTTTTCTTATTTTATCAAAATTGATCTGAATCGACTCTATTATGTTTGTTCAACACTACTTTATATGTAAAAGCAAAAAATATGCCTAACGGCTTTTAATGAATTTCACAGACGCAATTGTTTTGCATTCTGCTTTATAATTTTCTATCACACACATTTGAATGTAAGTAGATATCTCGTCAATGGATACATTTACAAAAAAAGCATTTCCTACTAAAATGTTACATACTGTATCAGGTACGACCCGCAAACCCCATTTTTACATATGCTCACTTTAAATATAAATAACTGGGGGGTGGCCCACTTACCCCTTCCTAGGGGATAAGTGGGCCCCCCCCACGTCATTTTGTAAAGAATATCACAGCTGAAAATATTTAAAGCATATTTTTAGAAAATAATGCTGAACTTGTGTTTATTAATAATGTCCAAGGTAAAATAAATCAACAAGTTTAAACTATTTTTTGCTTTAAAACTGTTGTATAAGGCTTTAAAAACGAACTGTTCTAAAACAGGCGCCCACTTACCCTAACCAACCCTACTATAAAAATATGAAGTGGCTCAAAAGAGTTTGAACATGCTCAAAGGTACTCTGAATGAATGTAATACAAGTAAGCTAAGATCTTTCACGGTAAAAAAAAATCCCTTTAAATTTATACAAATGGAAAATTAAATTTGAGGTTTCGCAGCAAAAACAATGAGCCGAGGCATATGTTTTAGCTGCCAGTAATATTTTCTAATACATTTTTATTATTAGAATTAACTACATTTTTCTAGAGCTGTATTAATATTGTAAAACATTTTAAGGAAACTTTTAGGTAATCTACGCACAGAAAAAAGCCTAATATTTAGCGATACTGTCGGCCCCGATTAAACGAATAATATCTGTTCCAAGAAATATTATTCGATGAAGCAGGGTATTCGTTAAAGCGGGGATTTTTAACGTTGCGTCTATGGTAAGAGAAATATTTGGTTCGGATTATTTTATTCGTATAGGCGGGGTATTGGCGTTTCACCCGATTAAGCGGGGACGACAGAATTACTTTCGTTAGGTTGTTTTTGCTTTTACGAATTTAAATTTTTAGTACAATATTTTTCCCTTTGAGAACTTTAAGTAGTGAGTTTTCCTCGACTTGGAAGTTACTACTGCCATTTTTTTGAAATATCGAACAAAACATATCTCAACTCTTTTGAGTATAATTAGTATGAAATCTTTATCCTCTTTTGGGCAAAAGCTATCTTTAGTTCTATAGGCTAAGTTAATATAGATAAGTGATTCTGGTATTTACTTGAATAAATAAAGCACATTGGTTTCATGGATTCAGTAGCATTGTTTCAAATATGTAGTATCTAAGCTGTCAATATTGGGGTCAAAGTTTCAAAATTAATTCTATTATTCATTGATTTAAATTGGGGGGAAGGGAGACAGGTGGCATAGCTGTCTGAAAGAATGTTACAGTAAGACACAATTATCATCAATTTTATCTAAAAAAAATACCTTGGAAATATTTTTTACCCTTTTTGCGTAGTATTTGTCGTTCCCACGAAACAGAAATTTTCCAAAAAAAAAAAAAAGAATGAATTAGTGTTACTAAATATTCATAATATTTTTAAACGAAATTTTCAGCATAATAGACTGCCATCAATGTCATTTATGACACGAAATAGTCTCTTAAATTTTTGACTTCTTTTTCGATAACAATACTTCTTCAAAGAAAAAATAGTAAATCACCTTTTTGCGTGAAAGAAAAGTCAAAGTGCTCCACAGGTATAAAAATACTTCTTAAGCCATCAATATTTTTCTCAAACCTGGTACCAGTCCTCAACAACCTTATTAAGCCTCCTACAGAATCCTAACTAATTAATCTTCTGAACTGAACATTACGATTAATTTTACCTGAAGTCGTTGATAATTAAATTTGCCTAGACTTAACTCATCTTCTAATTTTCCTTTCAAAGCGAAGAGGCATCAAGGGTAATATTTCTTTTAAACCATTTTCGTTACTTTATCTTGTCTTTTTACCACACTTAAGAAAATTAGTGTTAAGAAACGGCTAAGCTAATATAAAACTGTCGCTTTACTAATGAATGAGATATGCTGTTCATCATCCCTTGTTTCTCTCTGCTTTTTTTCCGGAATGCTCTGTTGCTTCCTAAGATAAAAGCGTCTTTTAATAAATTATGCCACATACCGTGTTACACGAGACAAGTCATTTATAATAAAAATATTATTTTACTAGAATTTTAAATGTAAGCCTATAAAATTGACTTAGTCAGTTTGAGGCTATGTTGTTTCTTAAATTTCAGGGGAGTAACATCTAATAGTTAACTCGACAGAAAGTGATCAGAGTTCATAAACTACGGACCGTGTTGAATTTAACCCATTAATGCCTAGCATCCTTTTTTAGGGACGGTCCTAAAAAGGGTCTGAATGTCCCCAAAATTAACATTTGAACCAACTAATAGTGTTCAATTAGTACCTTGGTATTGTTTAAATTCGTTATTATCAGATTGCAGCACATAACCATTGTAAAGTGTGTTCTGCAGCAGTTTTAATATGATCTTTATCAAAAATGACATCGTTCACAATCTCAAGAAAAAAAGCTAAGTTTTCAAAGTTATTCCCAGCTTCCCAGTTTATGTTGAATGCTGATTTTATTTCTTCTCATAAAATGTCTTTTTAAATATTATATCGTAGGCAGAAAAAAAAATAGTAAAAAAAATACATACCCTCTGGTGTCTATCGTAACTTTTGAGGGACGATTTTTCTTTCCTTAATTAAAACAAAATTTTTACATGATACTTTTTAATTATTTTTCCTGTCCATTAAACACTATTTGTAACCAGTATACAAAATATCTTTGGAAAAAAATGTCAAGCATTTATGGGTTAACATTTTTTTGTGGGAGCCAGTTGTCTACCACATATTAATGTAAAGCATTTTTATGCTCGTTTTTGGTGCCATTTATGGCGATTACGGCATGGTAAATCAGCCACTGGCAGTCCACAAATGTTACTTTTTCCCCACGTAGTTGAACTTAGACTTTAGGTCAAGCAAACATTTCAGTTCCTTTACTTGCCCGTAAAGAGAAATAATGCTCGTTGACAAAGACATTTGGCTATAGAGTCATACATATTCTGGGCCCTTTGACCTTATAACAGAGTTGTACTGAATTTGGCTATAATGGCATTGTTTATAGTAGCAACTCTTTTATAAAGTCTAAATTTCAGTCCCTTCATTAACTCATAAGCAGAAATGATGATCGTCTACAATATTACTTAGATGTATCGTCATAAATATTCTGGACTGTCTTGGATGACGCTGTAACAGAGTTGTAATGTATTTCATAAACATGAACTTGCAGCTCAGAAACACAACGCTGTGCTATAGATAATATCTAAATTTTTTTAAGCACTTAACACGTTTTTATGATACATACAACAGACGTATTTTTCTATATGACAATAAGAATGATAATATATATGCGTTTATTTAGTGTAAAATAGGATTATGGTTTGCACAAAGAATAGCATACAGCCATACATACTAGTACATAAATATTAACATAAAAGAGCAACTGAAATTAATAATTCATTTGGAATTTGAAATAGAATTTTATAGGTTTTTCTCAATCTCTTACCTTTATTTAATAAAAACCAAATTGTTATAAACAGATTGAATTCAAACATTTTAAATTTCTCCTCTTAACCGGGGCTTCATTTAAGCCTTTATCTGCATCTATGTTTTCATTAAGAAATAAAATCAATGAGAATACTATACTAAATTATTAGGGGAAAAATCATTTTTACCTTCTAAACACAAACGTAAAATATATTTTGCCTACTTTTTTAAAAATGTTTTTATTTAAATCATAATGTCTGATGTCACCGTATTTAATACTTCCTGCCTCCGTCTCGTCGCAAACTATCAAATTTTCAGAGATCATCTCCCTGCCGGAAGTGTGACATACGTTATGGACAAACCCGTAGCTTATGAGGTGCCATTGCCTCGAGGTGTGACTTGTAAGACAAAGTAATAAAGATTTAAAGCACAAAGAGAGGAACTAGCATCCAGTGTACCGGTTAACCGAACGTACGATCCCTGGTATTCGAAGCGAATTTTCTACCTCAGATACCTTTGAAGGGGTCTGGAAGGCCTCTTCAAAATTTGTGATATTATTATTATACTACAGTCGAACCTGTTTATCTAGAACCTGCTTATCTCGAAAACCTCTCTTTATTTTTCAATTTCCCTGCTTTTACAGCATAAATTTAATGTTTTTTCTCATGTTTATCTCGAATGATTTTTCCCGAAAACCTCTCTATCTCGAATTTTGACGACTCTCATTTTTGAATTTCACCTCCAGCCACCTTTATCAATGGTATAACTTGGAGACAAAAATAATCTTCGGCACAATCATTCAAAGACTATGTTCGTACTTAAAGGTATGTATTAACTTGCTACCGATATAGTCATCACTATTAGCAAAACGTGGACTCACAACATGTCTTACAGTAAAATATTCAACAATATCAATGCAAAATAATCCATTAAGTATTTGACTTTGTTCGAATTGCTTATTTTTGTAAATTTTATCACAACCTCTGTATCTCGAAACCTCCGTATCTCGAATTTTTCTTCCGTTCCGTGAAATTCGAGATAGACAGGTTTGACTGTATCAATCTTATTACATTATTTTGAGATAAATTATTTTAAAATATAAATTGATCTGCAAATTGAAGTCTTTTATTAGTAGTAATGTATATTGGGTATGAATATAGCAATCGTAACCCTTTCCGCCACACTTGTTATCCCATAAATTCACCCCCCCCCCTCGCTCTGTAACCATTCTTAAATCGATGAATCGATACCTACAACACATCAAATATGAAGCCATATTTTAAATTAGTTAAGAATGTTAAAGTTATATTATTGACTTGATGATTTGTGTTCAATTACAAAGAAAATTGTTAAGAAAAAATTCATTTGTAGCTGAACAATGACATTTGTTCGTTTTACTGTTCTTGTGCAATTTTACTGTCGTGTCTTCACTTCAATGTCTGAAGTTACCTACGAGAGAAATAAAGTATCATCTAGTGATATTCATAGTTAATTCAATCATTTATTTCGCTTTTTTGCAACTATACCATTTATTATAAACATATCATATATGTTTATAATAGTAAATCATATTTACTATTAAAAACATATCAACTTCTATCTGAAAAAAAAGGGGAAAAAATATTTCCCTGACAGAATGCAACTTCATCAGCTTTGATCTGACCTAGTGTATCAGTGTCAAGGAGAAGCAAACGCTCTTATAAAATGCTCTTTAAACGAAATTTATACCTTAGCTCCAGGGAAAACAGCTTCGGAAAGAGCTTGCCCTTTCACGCTGAACATGAACAAATGTCTTTTATCGCTTTAGCATATTAAAACGTTGTCTTTACTTGGACTCATATTTATTCCCAGGGGCCGTCATAATATTGGATTTTGTAAAACTGGAGGAATACGTCTGATATAATATTCCGCACGAATTTACGATTTTTACTTAAAAGGCACAATATTTTAAATTAAGATTGGCATGCAAAGTCACCGTTTTTGAAAGTGGCCGTCAACGTGAGATAATTTGGAGTGGAAGAGGGATCATAGATCCCTGAGTAAGGCGTGTGATTAAATGCACATACACAGTTTAACGTTTATTTTAAATATCAGTAAAACTAAGAATTTTCTTAATTAGAGAAAACATTTATGCCATCACTGTAAATTATTCAATAGCAATTAGAATACTTTTTACTGAAAGAAATATGTCTAAATATGTACATATTTCAGTTTAAAATACTGAAATTCTCATCGATTTTTTTTAAAAATAAGGGTAAAAATGTTGTTTCGAAGTTTTAGGGCTGGTCGAATGAATCAATTTTGAAATAAACTGTTAACTTTACAGGCAGGTTGCAGTAATAAGGAACGTGCGAAAAGATAAAGATTTTAATTAATTAAGCTTAATGCTGAACGTTTTAGTAATGAAGATGAATTTTGTTAACTTTCAGGTACTTCAATTCCTTTGTATACCTTACGTAAAGTAAAGAAATGTTGAGTAAAATAATAAATTAGATTTGCTGTTTTTAAACTATGAAGAATTCTCTTAGGGAAGAACCAGGAAGAATGGGACAGCTAAGACAACACTGAAACAAAACGGGAAAAAGTTTTTTTTTTTTTTTTTTTTTGCATGTCAAGTAGATGCAGCAGATTTGAATTATAAGCAGCAAGAGTTATAACACAGAGTTTAGTATTAGAGCTTAGGTATTAAATTACAGAATTTAGTATTACTTTTATTTAATTGAAAATGAACGTGACTTTTAAAATTTCAAAGTCTGTCGGAATGACTTGAAATTTCAATGATGTTGTAGCGTGATGATTTTTACTAAATTCACTTAAATAAAGTCCGTAGGAGGCTGTAAAGTGTGCTACTATTATTATTAGATCCATCCAGAGTCACGATACCAGTCTTTTCTTTGAGTGGCAAAATCAATTAAAAAATGTTTATTATTGCAGATACCAACCAAAATAAAAAAAAAGTGAAAGATAGGACCGGCAACATTTTTCACACTTTCACATTATTTTTTTCAAAAGATTTATTTTGTAAAAATCCCTTGCGAAATAAATCGGTCAAATATATCCATGTAGCAATTTAAGATGTGAAAACAAAGCAGCGTAAATTCCTTGAGAAACGTAAATGAAGCAGAAATTTTTAAGAAAAAAAACTAGTATAATAACCATGATTACCTCACTCACCCCTCCCCCCCCCCCTCTCCCAGATTTAGCACAAAGCAATTTTGATAATTTTTCATTTGAATGATAAACAATTTTGACTGAAAAAAAACTCAAGTTTATTCAGCATATAACTCATGTCGGGAGAAAAAGAAGTGACACTTATATTACAAATACTTACCCTCTGTATTCTCTTTCCAGTTTTTATTTTTAACTTAAGAAAGTAACCGTGTTTCTTCTATGAATAATATTTTTACTGTGCAAATGCTTCACTCACAAAAAATACTTGAATGTTTATGATGTTTTTCTTTTCCCCCATGTTTCAACACAAAGTATTTTTAATTATTTTCATTTAAATGACGTAGCAATTTGGGTGAAATAATACAAATTGTATTTTCACATAACACATGCGAGAAAAAATTACTACACTGAAAAAAAAATACAATCAATATTTTATTTTCAGGTTTTTATTTCAAAAAAAGAAAATAACCGTATTTGTTCAACGAATTATATTTTTACTACAGGTGGGCCGAAGTTTCGGCCAACTCACTATAGCTTCGGTCTGGCCGAAGCATGAGTAGTGCTTCAGTCACTTCGGCCTATAATAATTTATGTTGTAAGTTTTCATTTTACAACGATGATTCCATAAAATATAGTCCACTATTGTACTAATTCATATACTGTACACTATTATAGAGTGTACTAAAACATAGAAGAAAATTATATTAAAATAAACTGATTGTGCGCATTGAACACTTGGAATCAGAAATTGTTCAAAAATAACAGTATATTATATTTAACTTGAAAATTCTAATGAAATAAATATAATTTCATTGCATTTAGCTTTAATTATATGAAAAAAAATTGCTTTAAAAAAAAGCTAGTCTCTAATTATAAGGTTGATAAAATGCAAATAGCAGCTAATTTCTAGTAATATAACATTTAATCATATGAGTTGGTTTTACTATAAACATCAACTTAATTATAGAACATGCTTTTATGCTCCAAAAAATGCTCATTCTACTTATTTCAAGGCAAAAAAAAAACAGAAATGTTTTCTTTTCTTGTACTACCAGTACAAAACAAAAATGGATACGTTAATCAGGGAAATTAATTTGAAACTGAGTCATTACGCGAGAGCTGTTGTGTAACACTAAGAACATTGAAATATATGCGGTATAGTGTAATATTGCTTGCATTTATTACACGTTCAATGCTAAAACTACAAATGCGTGCAGAAACCGAAGCTTCGGTATGCGGCCAAACCCCGCTTCGCGCCATCTCTAATTTTTACAGCACAAATGTTACAGCCACATTTATCTAACTTAAGTGTCACTTTATTTTTCCTTTTTCTCATATTACAGCAAAGTAAATATGTTTGTCCATTTTCGTGTAAATCACATAACAACCTGAATGAAATAATGCACATTTAATTCTCGTAAAACTAATGTCGGGGGAAAAATTTATAAACTGTTTCGTAAAATAATCGTCCCGCTCTACTTCCCTTCTAGTTTTTATTTCACCTTAAAAAAAGAACTACGTTTCTTCAAAGAATTACATTTTTAAGGTACAAATGTTTTATTCACACATATCTCCTGTCCCAACCAAAACGCGACGCGTAAAAAAGACAAAAGACATTCGAAATATTTCATTCCTTAACCCCCGAAGTCATGCTTCCGCAAATATTATTTCAAGAATATTTTTAAAGCCACCCCCGTTCCCATGGTGACTCCTCCATTTTGGAGCCCCCACCCATTTCGAGTCTCCCGCCAGGGGAAGGTGCATCCCCACGTAGTTATCGCCTGCCGTGTCGACACTTTCGCCACAGTTCTCCCGCCAGTTGGGGGATGTTCTTGGGATATTTCTCTTAATACCTGTTGGAGGAGGTAAGGCACTGTTCGAAATGATTACATTATGGCGTATCTAGATCTTAAGTCTTGGATTCTTGTTGATATTTG
Organism: Uloborus plumipes; assembly: GCA_038373865.1. Taxonomy (NCBI): domain Eukaryota; kingdom Metazoa; phylum Arthropoda; class Arachnida; order Araneae; family Uloboridae; genus Uloborus; species Uloborus plumipes. The sequence goes on along the minus strand of JAXGGA010002383.1, from coordinate 73,286 downwards.
TTGAGCAAAATAACTGGATTACTTGAGACAGAATTATGATTAAAATTATTCAATTTTGTTGGATTGGATGTTTTCATATATGTATTAAAATTATAAAATTATGTACATATTTGTTTGAAGGTTAAATAGAACGGGTTCAAATGTAAAAATATACATGAGAATAGTTTTTGTAAACAGTTTTCAGCACACATTAAATTATAATCAAAGAACTTGCTATTAAATATACGTACACACACAATCTGGCTTCTTACGTTAAAAAAAAAGGTCTATTTAGTAATTTCATGCAATGATATATTTTATATATTAAACTTAATTTATTTCAAATGTAAAAAAAAAAGAAATTGTTTACTGCTTTTAAATATATGGCTGAGAATTTAAAGTAATGTTCGTAGTTTTTCATAGTTGGAAAGTTTTAATAAACCAGCTTTCGAATAAAAATGTATTTCACTCAAAATGCCTATGCTTCATTTACATCGGTTAAACTTTGAACAATACTCATAAATTTTGAGAATAAAAAAGTAAATAACATCTTTTTCAAAAAATAAATTTATAGTTATAAATATAAAGATTAATTTTTATTAAAATATTTATTATTTCAGTCATTCTGCTAGCTTATTAATTTTATGAATGGAAATATCTATTTAATAATACGTTTTATGTACAACTTCAGTTAAACATTTTTAATACATTTCTGCGCAATTTATATAAATCAGTGATTATAATAAGTGAGTTTTTTTTTTTTTTAATAGATGCTTTAAGGATAATTAACGCAATATTGTGACAGATCGCAACACATTTTAAAGGAGAGTCTTTTTTTATTATCGATTTTCATTTTATTCTATACATAAAATACATGTAGTAATATATTTAATTCTGAAAATTTATCGATAAAAAAAAAAGCTTGAAAAATGTCTTTTAAAAACCTTTAAAATTGTTTGGAAGACAGTAAAATATTTGAAATATACATTCATTTAACTCTATAGTTCAAAAACCACACTAAAAACCTTATGTTACTATTAAATTTTCTAAGTGAAATTTAGGGAAAGTATTTATTAATCACTTAAATTGAAGACGTGATTGATATATTTCAACTGAAGATGCTCGATTTCGAAATCATATACTTTTAAATCATCATGAATTGTATTTTAGTTACTGAATGTTGTTTATATAGTTTACTACGAACATAATTATGTATTTATCTAGACTCATTCATTTCCTATCTGCAATATGCATAGTTAAGTAATATACTTATTATGACTTTTCTCTTCAGAACTAACAAATTACATTAACTAAATTAAATTTGATCAAAGTATATTTTTTTGTTCAATTATATAAAAACTGCTGTGTATTCAATGCTGAATGAATGCTTACGGTCAAAGTTACACGCATGTTTTGCAAGCACGTAAAATAGGTATTTCAAAAGTTTTGTCTACGATAACACTGAAATTATTATTAGCTGTACGTGTGTTTTGGGGGGGGGGGTGAGGGGGGATTTTACAGCTTTCTTTTTTAGTGTTATTGCTAAATTACTACTGTCTAATCTTTTATCGTAAAACCTTCCTCGCATCTGCGCATGTCTCTTTGGATTTCCTCAAAATAGGGGAGAAATGCGAAGTAACATTCAACAGGAAGTAAGAAGCGAAAGCACCGGCAAGTACGTCTCCTTATCCTATCACCCTTTGTTCCCAATGGAAGCGATCGTGACTGCCAGGCGCGCAATACGCAGCTAGACAGTATGCGTATGAAGTTTTGTTTTCTATAGTTAGAACACAATAGATAAAACTAAACTGCGTTTAGGATAAAAAGGAATATTTCTCTATTCTCGTAAGTCGCTATGTTTGTTTTATATCATTGCACAAACTTGCAAAATTAAAGTTTACGTACATTATTTCGTGTGTTATTATTTTTTCAAATGCATACTTCTTTTCTGGTCACTCGGTATGTGTATATACGGGGGGAGGGGGATAAAACTTGAGTAGGGAGGAGGGAAGAGCTAACAAGGGTTTAATTACAAAGTCATGGTTTTAGAAGATCTTTTTCTCTTTTTTTATGAACCTAGCAAAAAAAAACTAGCAATATCTATCTTTAATTAGTAAGACAAGTTGAAATAATAAATTTTTAAAAACTTCATAATGAAATTCATAAAATATTTTTTCTCTTTTACTAGGAGTGTTTGATTTTAGAGAAATGATTTTTGTTCAATTATAGCGCGATGGCGGGTGACAGGAAAGCAGAAACTGCTCGCTTCATTGTGTAATAGGTAGCATTACAGAAATCAGGCTTGAAGTAAAAACTTTAACAAACTGAGAAAGTGAAAATTACTTTTCCCCCGGATCCTACCTTTTACAAAATGAAGTGGTTCGTTTCCGTTTCAAGGTCACCAGCCATGTCTCCGTGGCCAAGCTATAATATTCACCGAAAACACCATTCTGCGGGCTAAGCACATAAGACGTGTCTGCACTTTTTAACAAAATTGAGTTGTTGTCACCATGTGGTTCTTTGTAACTTGTTTCATCGAAATTCAATGTTTTATGGTCATTTGAAAACGGGAAATTAAAAATTTTGGAAAAGTACCTTCTGAATCAAAAAACGGTGAGCAAAACTTTGAACCGCAATATCTCAGTTTGAGATCGTCCGCAGATACCACTTTTGTGCTTAGCATAGCAGTATTCTCATTTCTTTATCCCATCAATGCCTAGCGTCTCTTTTTAGGGACGGTCCAAAAAAGGGTCTGAATTTCCCTAAAATGAACATTTCAACTAAATAATAGTGTTCAACCTACCTTGGTATTGTTTCAATTCGTAAAAAACAGATTGCAGCACATAACCATTGTAAAGTGTGTTCTGTAGCAGTTTTAATATGATCTCTATCAAAATTATATCGTTCACAATCTCAAGAAAAAAAAGCTAAGTTTTCAAAGTTATTCCCAGCTTCCTAGTTTATGTTAATTGCTGATTTCATTTCTTCTTATAAAATGTCTTTTTAAATATTATATCGTAGGCGGAAAAAATTTTTAGTAAAAAAGTATGTATCCTCTGGGGTCTATCGTAACTTCTAAGGGACGGTTTTTCTTTCCTTAATAAAACAATTATTTTTTACATAATATTTTTTTTATTATTTTTCCTGTCCATTGAACATTGTTTGTAACCAGTATACAAAATATCTTTGGAAAAAAATGTTAGGCATCAATGGATTAAATCGAATTGAGAATTGAGTACCAACTCTTAACGGACAATATCTGTTTGAAATGTGTATACTGTTCCAAAACAATTGTTCAATTTAATAACACACAAAAATGTGCATTATCTGTAATCGTGCTTCATGCAATCAAATCTAACAATTGTTATCTGTACGACATAGTGTAAACATGTTTCAAAATGTGTAAATTTTTGTTTCTTTGCGCTACGCTTAAGATGAATAAATTAAGAAAATAATTTGAATATTCTTCTCGAGTCCTCCCTTGGGAACTTCCATCAATAAACTTCGGTTTTAGAGTTGTTTACTTGTATTCATCCTCGAACGTCTCGTTAGGCAAATTAGTAATTAATTTACATGTTGCAATTTAGATTATTTTTCGGATATTCACATAGGAATAAAATTTTAATTAAAATTTAAATTACTTTCTCGTACATGTTTCGCCCTCTTGGTATTTGAACGTTCTCTGAATAACAAATTAGAATCAGAAAAAATTTGTTTTGGAAGTTCCTCACTTAATAGTGTCAAGATTGTGCAAAGGCTTTTTCTAGTTATAAAATATTTTTAAAAATTTTTAGGAGAGGTTGAACGCAAAATTAAAATGATTTCTTTGCTAAATGCAGAACTTAAACGTTTTTTTAAAAATAATGATGAAAAATAAGCATATCAATGCAACATTATCATTAAAAACTAGCAAAGTATAATCCTTCAAATTTTTTCAAAAAAAAAAAAAAAAAAAAAAAATCAAGAATTCTATTAAGTTCAAATATTTGGAATTTTGTGAGTTGATTCTGACATTTTTTTTCGCATTGTTGAGATCAAAGCTTCACTAAATAACGTCTTATACAGGCTGTTTCATTTGATTAAAATCCATGGAAGGAAAACGGTTTGTATTGTCCAGCAACATCTTCTGGATTTTGTTGTAACTTAATGCTAGTTTTTTGAACGTTTCAAATACTGAACGGAAAATTATTTAAATAAAAAATTCAAATACTGGAATGAGGTGTCCGTGCCAAAAACGTTCGAACAAAAAAAAAAGTTAGCTCCAATCGAATGATTTAGTAAAAAGCTATTCTGGGGGAACAGGATTTTTGAACTGTTCAAAATGGAATGAAAAACTATTCAAAACAAAGAGATCAAATACAGGAATGAAGTGTAGCCGTTGAGATTTTGCGAACAAAAAAAAAAAGTTCATTCGAATAGGATAGCTCATTAAAAAGTTATTGGGGGGGGGGGGGGCGCTAGGCACACATTATACCTCATCTCAAAACCCTACTTCCCAGTTTTTAATTTTTAGATTTTTTTTTTAATTTTTTTTCTTCCGTTTTGATTTTTTTAGACTTTGAGATATTTAAAAGATGCATTAAGCCATTTTTAATGCGTTTTTCGTCTTTCTTTTGCTTTAACGGAAAGTACGCTAAAAAAGCTTAAGTTCGTACGCATTTTAAATCCAAATTTTTATATAGCAACTCTTACCATGGTATTACATTAATGTTTTATATCATATAATTAAAGACATAGGGAGAAAAATAATAGTTTCAAACATATACATATACTTTTCATTTTTAATGATAATATTAATGTTTGAATTATTCATTGCGTATGAGCCTGCTCTAATGTATTGTTCTTGTTTTAAGTAAAGATTTTCACTGCATAATTAAAATGTTTCTGATTGTTGACTAAATATTGCTTTAAAAAAACCAAACAAGCATCATTACAACTTCATTAAAGATGTAAATAAAGCTTTTTTTTAAACTTCTAAATTTTTAATGATAGTAAAAATATTAATGGCGTTCATCTCAAATATTGCGACAACAGTTTGTAAGCATATTTGAATCGTCAATGATGATGACTAATGAAAAAGGAAAGACTTGTTTTTAGTCAAAGAAAGGGAAAAGTAATTAGGCTGAAATATTTGAAAATCTCTGATGAAAAAGTAATGTTAAAACCGCAAAAATGCTTGATAAAAGTAATAAGAAATGAGTAATGAGTTCTAAAGGAATTCATGCACCCTCAAAACTAAATTGAAAGACAGTAATTAAAAAATGTACGTAATTTCCGACTAGTAAAGTATAACTCTGGCTTTTAGTTTCAAAACCAGCTGAGCCCATAATTTTTTGGAAGTGTTTTTTATTTCATAACGTGATACGTTTTGGTGCAGTCTTATTAATCAACTTTTTGTGATCCGCGGACCGGAAAAAGCTATTTATGGAAATTCGCAGACCGGTGAGGTATTTATCCTTTTCACTCCGCCGAAATACATGTCTGCAATGTTGCTGCTTATTTGTTCTTTTAACGTCGTTTTCTTTGAGTTTACTTTTACTTCATATGGTAAAGTTCGACCACGTAGAGATCGCGCGTGACCTTGAGGCGTTAACGGGCCGCTTCACTTTAAAATATGTATAATCAGCGAGAAAATAATTTTTTTAAGAATTTAGTAAGTCAAAGGTTTTATTTCCTACATTATCTCTCTAATGCTACCTATAATAAAATGAAGCAGTCCGTTTCCGCTTCAAGGTCTGCCGCGATCTCTCCATCGGTCGTCAAGCTTTATTGAATAGCTGTTGCCCTATTGAATAACTGCTGCACTTGTCTAGTGGTCAGAGAAGTCTGACCGGGTTTGGAAGGCCGCGGGTTCGAATCCCGGCTTGGGCTTGGATGTACTTTTTCTTTCCTCTATCCACGTCTCTTCTTTGTGTGACTGTGTGTGTTGTGAATGGCTGGCTGCCCTATGAATCTGTTCTTGTGGTATCCCATGTAGCACAAAAAAGTTTAAACGTTTTATAAACGTTTTTAATCCGTTGTCACAACGTTAATAACGATTTTACAACCTTTGAACAACGAAGTGTGCTACTTGGGATGTGTGTTAAACTTAATCTGAATTCTACCATAATGGTGTTGGGAAAAAAGCATAAGCCGTGTTTATTCTATCTTAAATCGAGTAGATCCATCTATTCGGGCTTGGATATCCGAGTGGTATGGGTAACAAATAATAGCTCATAAAGTGTTTGAAGAGAAATACAAGCAATTGTTGTAATAATTATACATAATTAAATACCCATTTGAGAAAACTCAGAAATTTTCTAGTATCTGTCACAAGATAACGAAAAAAAAAATGAAGCAGTCGAATCGTTATTGTCATAATGTTTTTCCTTTTTCCTTTTTTTAATTAAGTTGATTTGTTTTTTGAGTAAGGTAAAATTTAATGTGAACGAACGAAAATCTCTAAGGACCAGTAAAATTTTGCTACGGACCAGTACCAATCCACTGAAAGGCATGTTGGTAACCGTCGTCGTAGTGGATACTATCACACTACAAAGCAATATGAAACTATAGTAGTGTAACTAGGTACACAATTCCATAGCGGCAATCACTGACTACAATTTGAAGTGGGAGTATTGGCAAATCTCGAGAGTAAATGCGAAAATATATTTTTTTTCACATAAAAGAAAGAGATCATGCGCTGATCGATTGAATTATGCAGTTTTTTAAATTAAAAATTTTGCAAAAAGCGTTTCACGCTTGATTTTATACAGGTTTTTCCACACGTTGCCGGCTTACTGGGAACTCCTTTCTTCTTGACCACCTAATTAATACTACATCGATACTTGAAACACATCCTAGTCAATCATTTCAGAAATTGCTGTGAAAAAAGCTCTTTTCTTTGAGGAACAGTTCAAGCCGTGATTTTGTTTTGTCTCTCCTGTAAAATTTTAGCCAATGAGTTGAACTTATTTTGGTACTGGCAGTCTCAATTAATTTAATACCAATTATAGAAAAGGACAAGAAAAATTTCTGTCTTGAAATGTCAAGCTATATCCACTTTGTGTTACCTTCCCTTATTATAAATATTCCATTTTCTTAGAAATATAATTTTAATATCTCCACATAATTAAGTACGTAGAAATTTTTATTTGATGTTTCTTCAATGCTAGATGGGTGCATCAAGATTGCATGATGACAGATCTGTCCAAGGATGGATTTTATCGAAGTTCGAGGTGCTTTATGCGATGTAATGTGTAGCTTAAAAGTGGTAGAATGTTAAGCAGCTGATATGACAATAATACTCACGGACTAAAACGTATTGAGCGGCAGTAATTTTCTTAACTGCGGATAATTTCTCTACGAAGACATATTCCAAGTCTTTCTTAGAGCAAGGCGGAGTCGGTTTTCTTCATTATAACCACAAAATTCAAACTATCCTGAATGCTCTGGTATTTCCTCAGATCAAAGAAAAACATAGACTCCCAGTATACTAGTTAAAAACCGGCTACCAGAATAAAAGCATATCATGTGATCTGGGAAGAGGAGGAAGTCTGTATTTGGCACCTTTATCGGCATCATGGCCCGAAATAAAAAGTTTGTTCTCTCTATCCCCCTCTCTGTCTCTCTCTCAAAAAAAAAAAAAAAAGACAGGAAATAATTATTCTAAACTGTAAACGCTTTTTTATGCCGACAGATTAAAAGTAACACTTGATCAATTTAGTTAATTTTGGATGCGAAAATTTTTATTGTGTTGGTGTAATTGAAACTTCGGCCAAGTGGGGTATCAAACAAAAACCAACAAACTAAAAATTTTTAAACGTCCTGTATCTATTTTAAAAAGTTGAAGTGTAGTAGTATGATTTTCTTATGCAAAGGATTTGTATATATTTTGTTTCTAAAAAGAAAGTTCATGTTCAGCTAACTTATGTTTTAAAAACAATTATACGCGAAGATGGCAAGTTTCATTTGGAAAAAAGTAACTTCGTTTCTTGTATTTCCTTATACTTTACTGTTTCTTAACTCATAATTTTATTACTGTCTGTGTAAAGCAGAAAACTATTTCTCGTACACGCTTAAAGAATTTCTAAAAGCTTTTCCACATAAATGGGTGCTAGACAAATTCTTGTGCGCATGATAGTTTTTTCCTTGTAATTTCTGACTATAATATCCCAACTTTTGAAGGCAAAGAAAAATAGGACTCGAATTTATGAGATCTAGTACTTAGTTTTTGGCTTCGCGAAGAGCTAATAAAAATAGTTTATTGGCGTGAGTATAAGTAAGAATTTATATGGACGCTATTAAATGGAAATAAGTATTGAGTGGATAAGTATTTCAGCTATATATACACTGAAGTGACAAAAGTCATGGGATAGCAATATGCAAATTTTCAGATGGCAGTAGCATCGCATAGAACAGGTATAAATGCGCAGTGCTTTTACAGAGCTTTCATTTCTGTTCAAGTTATTCATGTGAAGAGGTTTTAACGTGATGATGACCGCACGACGTGAATTAACAGACTTTGAACGCGGAATGTTAGTTGGAGCTAGACGCATGGGTCATGCCATTTCGGAAATCGTTAGAGAATTCAACATTCCCAGATCCACTGTGTCAAGAGTGTGCCGAGAGTATGAAATTTCAGGCATAACATCCCACCATGGACAGCGCAGTGGTCGACCGCCTGCACTTAAAGATCGAGACCGGCGACGTCTGCAAAGAGTCGTAAATTCTAACAGACAAGCAACACTGCGTCAAATCACCGTAGAAATCAATGTGGGACGTACAATGGACGTGTCTGCTAGAACTGTGCGGAGAAATTTGGATTTCTTGGGCTATTCCAGCAGAAGACCGACTCGAGTGCCTTTACTGACAGAACGACATCGCTTGCAGCGACTCTCGTGGGCACGTGAGCATATCGGTTGGTCCCTAGATGAATGGAAAACCGTGGCCTGGTCCGATGAGTCACGATTTCAGCTGGTAAGAGCCGATGGTAGGGTTCGAGTGTGGCGCAGACCCCACGAAGCCATGGACCCAAACTGTCAGCAAGGCACTGTTCAAGCTGGTGGTGGCTCCGTAATGGTGTGGGCTGTTTTTTCATGGCATGGACTTGGTCCTCTAGTGCGACTGGACCGAACATTGACTGGAAATGCTTATGTGCAGCTACTTGGAGATCACTTGCAGCCATTCATGAACTTCATGTACCCAAACAACGATGGGATTTTTATGGATGACAATGCGCCATGTCACCGGGCCACAACTGTTCGCAATTGGTTTGAAGAAAATTCTGGACAATTCCAACGAATGATTTGGCCACCTAGATCGCCCGACATGAATCCCATTGAGCATTTATGGGACACCATCGAGAGGTCTGTTCGTGCCCAAAATCCTGCCCCATCAACGCTTTCACAATTATGGACGTCTATCGAGACAGCATGGCTCAATATTCCTGCAGAAGACTTCCAACGACTTGTTGAGTCCATGCCACGTCGAGTTGTTGCACTTCGCCGGGCAAAAGGAGGGCCGACACGATATTAAGAGGTATCCCATGACTTTTGTCACTTCAGTGTATATATAAAACGATTTGTATGAGTTTGTTACCTACATTTAAATTTGAAGAGGGAAAACAATTTTTTATCAAGCATTATGCAATTCATTTAACATTATGAACATTTCCATACATTCATACAGATTTTAAAGTTATTTTAATAGAAATCAAACAGTACTACAGTGCTGTACGCGCAAAAACGTAAAACATAGGATTGAGAATAATGTGCATGTTTAAAATTTTCCCAATAATCATCATCATGTGCAAAGGAAAAGCAAATTAAGTTAATACATCAATTGAAGATTTATAAAAAAGAAAACCGTTAACATAGTTAAATACGAATGTAACTCATATCAATTGAAGGTTTATAAAAGTGAAAAATGTAAAACTAGTAAAGTAGTATCATTATTAAAGTTGCAGAAATGAGGAGTTAGTTTATCGACTTTTGTTTTCCATCTTTCCAATAACTTTTAATGAACGTATTTGATTCTGACGGAACTTCTTTCTGTTTAAGGATCTTTGCAAGATCTTTACATGGGAGGGGGGTGTATTGCCCCCCTTTCTCTGTTTTCATTGGCTTTGTTATACATATATACTTTGTTTTCTTTCTGCTGTCACGCTCGCTTTTAGCTTTGCTATTGTGCGAAGAATACAAGTTGTTGAAGATACTTAACTGTATCCTGAAAATAAGTTTTCTGTAGCTTTTTAACCTGCTCCTGCCTTGTATATGTTGTGTTTTTGTCAAATACTATTTTTTGATATAACAGGTAGCGTTTTTCTTATTAATATTTACCAGAAATGAGCAATGTCGTTCTTTTTAATGATCCATTCTTTAGAAGAATTTTTTTGTACCCGTTCATTGAACACATTCATTTGAACTACTTCGTTTATTTAACTTTCTACAAAACATACTTACGTACAATGAAAATATTTCATTGAATCAGTAATATTCTAAGAAAAGAAATAAAATCAAGAAGTGGAAAGTCCAAACATTTTACTAGTAGACTAAACAAGTTATACACTGAATATTACTTGCGGACATATGGAGAAAATGCATATGAAGTACAACGATAGAAGAAAAATAATAAACAAAGCAGAAATAAAAACTGATTTGAAACAAATATATGGTATTGCTTTAGAAAAGTGAAGTTTGAGATTGTTAAATATTTAAAATTTAATGAAGATTGTAATTAAAAAAAGTTTTTAAAACATGTGATTGTATCATAAATGCATCAGTACAATGCTCTAAACTGTTCACCGTTCAAAAGAGCGGCCATTCATTTTTTAGGAGATCATACTGAGCCATTCATTTTATAGATTAGGTCTTTTTGACTCATTCCATCATGAACAGCACATCTAAGCAGCATATCTAATATTTACTGTATCTAACAGTATATCTAATATTTACTGCATTGGATACTTTATGTTAAAAGAAAACGACACCATATCAAAAGAAGCAAGCTCTCTTCTCCCCAAAATTAAAATCAATTATAAGTCCTCTAAATGTGCTATTTCTCTTTTCTTTAAATCAAATTTCGCTTTTTTTAATCATCAGTTAAAAAACAGCAATAATGACTACTTACTGTTTTCTTCTGTAACTAAAAGCTTTTTCTTCATTTAAAGACGAAATTCATTTAATAGTGAAACATAATATGCTCGTGCATATTTCTTAATTTGTATTGTAAAAACATTGAGTAAATTATTAATTGCTTTTTTTTTAAATTTAAATATTTTTACTTAATTATTGTTGGAAATATCCATGTTCAAAATAATGAAAAATGTTTTTGAAACGCTTCAAAATTAATTGGTGCTTCAAACGTACGCAGCTATTAATCTTTCGTGTCCTGATGCTGTATAGTCTCGTTACAGAAACGAACATGTTAGAGAATATGGTGCAAAACAAAACAGTTAAAATAACTTTCATTTTTTCAACATGAAAAATTTAGAAATTCGTTGAAACTTAGACTACATACAGAATAAACAAAATTTAAAATCGAAATTAAATTAATTTTTTTTTTAATTTTGGGCCTTAAATTTGTGCGGGTAGAGCAGGGCGGGGAGTCTCGCTGGGTACTTTCCAAAAGTAACAACACCAATAATAAAGGAAAATGTTTATTTCTTTTTCATTGGACAAACTGCTTTATTAATGATACAAAACATTGGAAATAAAAATAAGCGAATAAACATTGCATCAAATATTGCAAAGTCAATAAATGTTCAAGAGGTTTCAAAAAAGAATTATTTTATAAACACAAAAATAACTTTTGGCTTAGCACACAATAATTACTATCACGGCGTAAATTTTTGAAAAATGCTTGTATTGCCTCATGCTTTAATGACTAAAATAGACTAATAGTGTTTCTACATAGTTAATTATTACCAGCTAAGAGTGGATCTAAAACAGAGTAAATATTTTTCCATTTCATTTTGCCCAGCTATTTCGCATTGCTCCACATTCCCCTACCTTTATTTATGTCTGAATCATTTTACTATTCAGGCGGCAGCAATAAACTTTTTAATATACTGCTTTATAATTCTCATGAATATGGATGATTGGACATATATGAGTACCAATTAGGATGTCCCCTTTGCTCCACTTTATCCCATGAATTTAATTCCCTTTTTGATCATTCGGCCATGAAATGATTTGAGAAGCAGATTACCTTAAGCCTTGAGACTGGTTGAGGGACTTAAAATATTAAAGCATCAAACAGAGGATCTTGTCATTCTTAATACCACCGCTTTTCATGTGGGATTTCAGTTTCGTCTTCCAGTCCTATAATATGTGAGGAAATCATATTTTACTCTTCTCGCCAGAAGGTTTTATTTATTTATTTATTTTTTAATGATAAAAGGAATCCAATTTGTTAGAAGATGGAGAGCAGTTGCTTTTGAACTAACAATGTGTTTTCGGATTAAATTCTGGTCGGGAAACTATACGGTAGTGTAATAATCAAAACAATTTAAATAAGTAGCTTTCGAAGGAGCATTGTGAAACATGTTTCCGGACTATTAAAATATTTACCCTTTGGACCCCGTTATCGGAATATGAGGTTTTGCTAAAATTTTAAATGGAAGTCACCAATTTTTTTTCCATGATTTTCAGATAGCCGTTTTGAGCTTGCAAACGGTGAAATCGCTTCATGAATTTCTCATCAATTCTTTAAATTAGACGCTTTTTTAAAACTTTCGTTATACTTTAAGACCTTATAACTCGATAACTGGCAGACGAAGGCAGATAATTTTGCGGCAAAAATAAGTCTCTGAATATTTTTTCAAATGCTACACATTTGAACTTTTTTCATTACTACACCAGTTGTATGGTTTCATATTAAAGTAATATGATGTTGTGTAGCAGTTGTGAGTGCGTTGCAGAAAGGTCCAAAATTTGGCGCACTCCCTTTCACTTTCAACAATATGTCTGTTATGCTTAAATTTTTGTTGTGCATGATTACCTTAAAGTCTTAAGAGTCATATACATCGCAAAACACACATCCATGTCGTAACATTGCTGAATTTTGCACAATGTTCTTACAAATGTTTTGTGGATTTAGAGATGCAGGGGCGGATACAACAGAGGGGTGACAGGAGCGATCGCCCCTCCCTTGGGGAACTTTTCCCCGGTAATTTTTCGACAATGAAGTTCTAAAAATGCAATTTTAGACGAGTTTTAATGAATTAAGGGGAAGGAGTTTTGAGGCTCTCCCTCGGAAGTATTTTAGAATTGAAGTTTGAAACTTTTGAGATACCAATATTTCCAAACTATAGCACCAGTATGCACAAAAAGTAACAAAGATCAATCGCCCCTCCTTTGAACATTTTCTGGATCCGCCCTTGTGGAGATGTATTACCGCAAAACTCCGTCGATAACATAATGGAGAATTTAGCTGTGTTGCGACCAGGGCTGCGGAGTCGGAGGAAAAATGGCCGACTCCGGAATTTTAAAACTTCCGACTCCGACTCTCGACTCCTACTTTTTTTTAATTATTTTTTTTAAACCCAAATGTGAAGAGGGAAAAGCTCTAAACAAAGGTTGAAATATTAAGTTTCATTTTTATTCATGGTCGTAGCCAGGACTCACTTTAGGGGGAGGGGGTAGCAAGCTGTGGTGTCCCAGTTGGAGGTCATGGGAAGTCCTTGTGACCTCTCAAAAAGTTTAATTTTCTCAAGAATTCTCGCAGGTAATTTTATCACATTTACCTCAATTCTCGGAGGTCACTGTGACCTCCCAAAAAGTCAATTTTCTCCTGAGTAAAAGACAAGTGCCACTCTTGTCATTTGACTCCGTACAAAACTAATCCTTTTCTTGTTAAATGGCCAGACTTTATTTTAACACATTGCATTTTTGCTGCAAATATTTTTTATTCATTTGCATAAGCCCAAACATAGCAATTCGTGTCACAAAGCAGACCCGCCATTTTAAAGCCCTTTTTAATGATCCTAGATGCTTAGGATTTGGATATTGGACGCTAAACATTTGTATCTGTTAGTTTCAAAGATATGTTTTCACCTCCATAAAATTTCATCCAAATCGGAGGTGGTCAGAGGTCGGAGTCGACATGTTTTTCAGCGACTCCGACTCCTTTGGTTCAAAATCAGTCCGACTCCGACTCCGACTCCGCAGCCCTGGTTGCGACATGGGTAGTGCTCTACCGATGATTTTGAGTCTTAAAATTTCAAGGTAAGTGTAAAACAAGCTCTTACGCATAGCTGACATAGTGTATAAAACTAAAAAAGGGGATGTGCCCACTTTTGAAAGGTTCTGCGCTTCCTTTTGCACGTTATTTTTAGACATTAGCTGTTTTGCAGCTTTATAATATCACACGTCTTCAAATAATGTGTCGAGTTTTGAACTCAATTCCATGCTCTTGGGATCTGAAACGACACTAACTGAGAAGAGAGCAAGATAGTTTAATGATGAAGTTATACTACAGTGCAACCTTTCTTGACAACAACATCGTGACGTCAGCGTGACGTTTGCGTGATGTTAGCCTATGAAAAACGAGCTAGATAAAACGTCACAGCTTACTTGGCGAATTAGAGGAGATCGCTGACTGCTTGTGAGCTCTTATTGACTCCGCCTGTAGTGACGTTCAGTGTCAAGTTAAGTTGCATTCTAATATAGCAATTTTTATGACATTTAAAAGACTGTCTCCTCAATATGCAATACGAGTAAGAATTAAATTATTTTTTGTCTGATTTTCCATAAAAGAATATGATTTATGCAAAAGTTCAGCTAAAAGTTTAGCAAAAACTCTTTTATTTGACTTGAAATGTTGAAAGAAGTTGCTTTTGATCGCGTAGTTAGGATTAAACTCTATTTAATTGGGCTTACAATGAGGATTAAAATCGTTTTGTACGGTAAAACTACAACATTTATAAAAGCTGCTATAAGAAACTAAAATGGAAACTAAAACAACTCTTTCATGCTGTCAACAAGCTGTGGAAACAGAACAGTAATCTCACAAGTGCAAAAAATTACTGAAGGCATGATCTGTTGCAAAGGATCATGGTAGATAAAAAGAAGCTCTGTGATTAAAGACCACTGAGAAGTAGTTCCTTTTTGCTTGGTCACAGAAGTGAAATAAATTCTTTTTGGGCGAAGCTATTATTTTTTACAAAGGATTTTAAGGGTTTTTTCTTTCTTTTTTTTTTTGTAGAAACATTTTGTACTTTGACTTTCAACTGGCAAAGGAATATTTTACATTCAGTTCACTTTTTCACTTATGGGATTCGAGAACTAGTGTTAATTGTTTCACCACCCCAGGAGATGTCAAAAATATGCCCCCTCACCTTTCCCTCTTTTACAATAGTTAAAAAGTAAAACTAAATTCTTCGAATATTAATACTGAGTACAAGCAAATAAAGCAACGTTAAAAGCACAAATGTACAGAATCACTGTAAACGAGCTGCAACTATCTTGCAGTATGGTCGATATTTTTCGGTGAAATTATCAAAGCAGCAGAGATCGAGCGGGGGGGGGGGGGGGAATAAAAAATAATATTTGAGTTTGAGTTCGAGCCTCAGTTTTACTCTCGCTGGATCCATCACTGTATCCTAAGCAACTGATATGATTTTACATTATAACTTATTTACAAAATATGCCGCGCCTAAAATCTGCCGCCCTTAACAGTGGCAAATTGCCTACCTTATGAACGGTGCTTCTGTGATTTAACCAATTTACAACTTTACTGTCCTATTTAAGAACATACTTTTCAACGCCAAGAAGATGAAACTAGCCGGCCACCTCGTCTAGTGGTCAGCGACGTCTGACCGTGATGCGGTGGCCCCGGGTTCGAGTCCCGGCTGGAGCATGGGCGTACTTTCTCTCTCTCATGTCATTGTCCTTTCTGTGTGTGTGAAAGTGAGTTATGAATGAATGCCTACCCTATGAACGGGTCCTTATGACATGTGCAGGGGTCGAAGTTGTCCTATATGTCCTATATTTCCTATATTTTCAAAAAAACTATTAAAAACGTCCTATATTTCCTATATTTTTGCAAAAGTCCTATATTTCCTATATTTTTGCAAAAGTCTTATATTTCCTTGTAAATATTTTTCAAAAATAACCATAACAAACTTTCTGATATCTGGTTTTTCGTTTGAAATAAGTGTACTACGGAATTTCAGTGAGAAAATGTAACTGACTAAATCTTGCGACAGGCATCTTCGCTCATTGGCCACAGCAATATGACGTCATTGTAGAGGGAGTTTTAATTAGAGCCGCTATATAGACAGGCCGACGCATCAAGCTTAAGTTCGACCACTTTGGATCCAATTCATTACTTTTACTTTCACTTTTTCATTAGGGTTACCAGAGAAAATTTTCAGACATTGCCAAGCTTTGCCAAATTCGCGTGCCGCTAATAATTGCACACATTGAAAATTGACCAAAACACGATAACTGGCCAGAAAAGACAACCATTTATCAACCACCAGAAAAGATATAACACGAGCTGGATCCAAAGTGGTGAAACTTAATCTTGATGCGTCGGCTCGTCTATATAGGGGCCTTTGTTTTAATGGCTTCTTCAGTTAGAAGCAGGTTTTAGATTTTAGCTTTGGCAACAGCAGCTGTCAGTTGTGTTTGTGTTTGTTTTTCCTGATGCTTTTGGTTTGTGATTTGATGTTCGGTCTGATCGAAACGTTTTAATTTTCTTTTAAGTGTTCCTGTCATTGCTGAAATATTGCAGTCTGTAGGTATAAGTTCTTCATGACTCATTGAAACAAATGTTTCAGTTAGGGAAATCAGAATGGCAAACTCCCATCATTTAACAAAATTTCGTATGGATTGAATGGACCATGTGGACAGTAATGGAATAAATATTAGTGCATGGTGCACAAAAGGAAAAGATGATTTTCACGCTTACTGTCATTATTGCAGCTGCTCAGTGCTTATTAGTAACAGTGGAATTTCTCAGCTAAAGCAGCATGTTAACACATCCAAGCATAAAGGAAATCTCAAAACAAAAGCAGGATCCTTCACAAGCTCGGTTTATCGTGGAGGCAAGTGGTAAAGGTATCAGCTTAGATTTAAAGTAAAAAAAAGTGGCATTAATTCTTCGATTTGTCACATGAGTGAGAAAGAAAAAATTTTTAAATCTGAAATTTTATGGATCTTACAAGTGGTCTTGAAGTCTAAGTACTCCTTCAAGTCATCAGATTCAGTGCAGACTTTGTTTCAAAATATATTTCCGGAATCGGATTTGCCAAAAAGTATGCAACTTAGTGACAGGAAGATATCATATGCTATTTCTCCATGGACTCAGTCCATACTTTCTGAAACAAATTGCTGATGAATTTGAAGAAAGCTCACCATTTTTCAAAGTCATGCATGATGAAACACTCAATGAACAACATCTGAAACAGTTGGATGTTTTTGTGAAGTACTGGAGTGTAAGACTTGGGGGAATTGCAGAAAATTATATTGAGAGTGAGCTCTTGTACCATGCAACAGCTATAGATATATCCAACAGTATTTTCAGCATTTTCCAGCATTCTAGAATTGAAATGAAAAATCTTCTAATGTTGGGGTCAGATGGCCCTAATGTTAATAAATTAACATTTAAAATTATAGACCAGAAGGTCAAAGCCCTCAATAAATTTGGTTTAGTTAGTTTAGGTACCTGCAGTTTGCACATTGTGCATAATGCATTTGGGAAAGGTGTTACAGTAGATCCTTTTTGTAACATTACAGTTTTTCTAGATAATATTTGTTGTTGGTTTGCCAAGTTGCCATTATGCAAGCAAGATTTACAGAACACAGTAGACAAATTTGGTACGGATTTTTTTAAGATTCTGCGTTACGTCAGCAACCGGTGGTTATCAATCACACGGGTTGCTGAGAGAACTTTACAACAGTTTCCAGTTTTGAAAGAATACTTTCGGGAACGAAAACTCCAACAAGAATACTTATTGGCGTTTTCTAACTACAAAATGTGAAACTGAAGTCCTTAATAATAATAAATATTCAAATAGTTCGGTAATATAAGCTGTTTTTCTACCTTTTCATCATATCAAATGTTTTCATGTATGCGATAACGTGTTCTAGATATGTCCTATATTTTTTATGAAAAATGTCCTATATGTTTCAAGTTAATCACTTCTACCCCTGCATGTGTGTTGAGCATAAAATCGGTCTTCCACCTAAAATGGTGCTCTTAAAAACGAAAGCCGTATCATTACCCCATCCTTCATGGACCTGGTCTAGCTCTGCTGACCAACGGGGGCATGTAACAACAAACAACAGATGAAACTAACACCTGAATAACTTTAGTAAGGAACAGTTTTCTTCGATAAGATTTACTATAGTCCGTGGAGTTAGTGCAAACATATTTCACTTCCGGATACCAGTCTGAAATTTTATGTGGGGCTTAAATTCACATAGGAGGACAAAAAAACGCCGGGAGACACTTGATCGGAGGTCAAGGTCATTCCGTGATGACGTCATCAAAATGGCCGCTTTTACAGGTAAATACGTTCGTTAAACTGCTTAAAACTCCATCATAGACTCAAATATTGCAAAACTCAAATGTATCATCTGAAAGCTCTTTAAAAGAGCTATTTAGAAAAAATTAATTTTTCTTTCTGAGATCAAGGGCCCACCTGTAATGACGTTATCAAAATGGCCAATTTTACAGGTAAATACGTTTGTTTAACTCCCCCTAAAATTCCATCATATATTTAAATATTTCAAAACTCAACTATATCATCTGAAAGCGCTTTAAAAGATCTATTTATAAAGATATAATTTTTCTTTCTGAGGTCAAGGGTTCACCTGTGATGACGTCATCAAAATGGCCGCTTTTGCAGGTAAATACGTTCGTTTAATTGCTTAAACTCCATCATAGATTAAAATATTGCAAAACTCGAAGGTATCATCTGAAAGCTCTTTAAAATAGCTATTTAGAAATATTTAATTTTTCTTTCTGAGATCAAGGGCCCACCTATAATGACGTCATCAAAATTGCCGCTTTTAAAGGTAAATACGTTTGTTTAACTCCCCTAAAATTCCATTATATATTTAAATATTTCAAAACTCAACTATAGCATCTGAAAGCGCTTTAAAAGATCTATTTATAAAGATATAATTTTTCTTTCTGAGGTCAAAGGTTCACCTGTGATGACGTCATCAAAATGGCCGCTTTTGCAGGTAAATACGTTCGTTTAACTGCTTAAAACTCCATCATAGATTCAAAAATTGCAAAACTCAAATACATCATCTGAAAGCTCTTTAAAAGAGCTATTTAGAAAGACTGATTTTTTCTTTCTAAGGTCAAGGGCCCACCTGTGATGACGTCATCAAAATGGCCGCTTTTACAGGTAAATACGTTTGTTTAACTCCCCCTAAAACTCCATCATAGATTCAACTATTACAAAGCTCGAATATATCATCTGATAGCTCTTTAAAAGAGCTATTTAGAAAGATTTAATTTTCCTTTCTAAGGTCAAGGGCCCACCTGTGATGACGTCATTAAAATGGCCGCTTTTACAGATAAATACGTTTGTTTAACTCCACCTAAAACTCCATCGTAGATTCAACTATTGCAAAACTCAACTATATCATCTAAAAGCTCTTTAAAAGCGCTATCTAGAAAGATTTAATTTTTCTTTCTAAGATCAAGGGCCCACCTGTAATGACGTCATCAAAATGGCCGCTTTTACAGATAAATACGTTTGTTTAACTCCCCCTAAAACTCCATCATAGATTCAAATGTTGCAAAACTCAAGTCTATCATCTGAAAGCTCTTTAAAAGAGCTATTTAGAAAAATTTAATTTTTCTTTCTGAGGTCAAGGTCCCACCTGTAATCACGTCATCAAAATGGCCTCAAATGACGTCATCACAGGTGGGCCCTTGACCTTAGAAAGAAAAATTAAATCTTTCTAAATAGCTCTTTTAAAGAGCTATCAGATGATATATTTGAGCTTTGCAATATTTGAATCTATGATGGAGTTTTAGGGGGAGTTAAACAAATGTATTTACCTGTAAAAGCGGCCATTTTGATGACGTCAGTATAGGTGGGACCTTGACCTCAGAAAGAAAAATTAAATCTTTTTAAATAGCTCTTTTAAAGAGCTTTCAGATGATATATTTGAGTTTTGTAATATTTGAATCTATGATGGAGTTTTAAGCAGTTAAACGAACGTATTTACTTGTCAAAGCGGCCATTTTGATGACGTCATCACAGGTGAGCCCTTGACCTCAGAAAGAAAAATTAAATCTTTCTAAATAGATCTTTTAAAGCGCTTTCAGATGATATAGTTGAGTTTTGAAATATTTAAATCTATGATGGAGTTTTAGGGGGAGTTAAAACAAACGTATTTACTTTTAAAAGCGGCCATTTTAATGACGTCATTACAGGTGGGCCCTTGACCTCAGAAAGAAAAATGAAATATTTCTAAATAGCTATTTTAAAGAGCTTTTAGATGATACCTTTGAGTTTTGCAATATTTTAATCTATGATGGAGTTTAAGCAATTAAACGAACGTATTTACCTGTAAAAGCGGCCATCTTGATGACGTCATCACGGGAGTTCATGACCCCCTGATCAAGTGTCTCCCGGCGGTTTTTTGTTCTTATATATGTACCTAAGCTCTGTACCAAATTTCACACTGGTATCCGGAAGTGAAATATTTAGGCTGTTTTTGTCGCTAACTCCACAGACTACTAAAGAATTAATATATATATTTGGATTTGTAAAAAAATTCACATGCACTCATTTATTGAAATTTCTGTTTCAAATACTTTGATATAAAACATCGATACATATCGATTGTTTAGTATATATATATATATATATATATATATATATATATATATATATATATATATATATATATATATATATATATATGTATATGTATGTATATATATATGTATATATATATATATATATATACAATCGATATACGTCTTTACTTAAGCGCATGCTTATTTTAGTGATAAAAATGTCTCCTGCAAATAGAGTCCAATCCTCTTTTTCCTTAATTTTTCTTTCATGTGTAAAGAATTCGCAAAATCGTAAGACAATTGAATATTTAATTGAATTTTTACGTGTTATTTTCCTTGTTCCATAAGTACTTAAGGAACTAACTTCTTTAAATTCAAATTCAAACCTTATGGACATTCAATAAAAAACTGAATGCATTTGATTGTGAATTTCGTGCTGATTAAATTCATCCCATGTGGACTTATTTCGTTAATTATAGATCTTCTTTTGTGAGAAAAAAAAATTACTCGCTGCAAATAACCAGTACACATTGGAAAAACTTTGGTTCAGAAATAGTGTTTCTGTTGATAAAATGTTCTCCGAATGGGCTTCACTAAAGGAAAAGCGATAAGATTTATCCGAATGTGTTTCGCTCAGGGTATTTGCTAAATCTGACCTTGGGAACAAATTTGAAAACAGAATCGGAACACATTTAAACGCAAGGGAGAAATGCAAAGTTAAAAAAGCACAAATGAGCAGAGATACTGCAGAGACGTGTTTCGGCGTAACAAGGAACGACTTTTCAATGCAAAAAATTGTGAGCTTATCTGACAAAACAACAGACATCTGACAAAAAATGACTGACGTCCGACAAAAGAAAGACTTCTGTCGGATATCTGTGCATCCATAAGCTCACAATTTTTTTGCATTGCAAAAGGCGTTCTTTGAAAGGCCGAAGTACGTGTCTGCAGTATCCCTGCGCATTTGTGCTTTTTTCAACGTTCTATTTATCCTTTACATTTATACACAAAGGTATTTATTTCTTACATTTAAACGCTTTTGTGAAAGTATCGCTTTCTATCGCACAAATAGGGTAAAAGTGCTCCAGTAGTCGGCCACAATGACATAAAACTGCTTATAAATAGTATATTTTTAATTCAAAATCGGATATGAAACATTCACACATTACTTTACCTATCCCCAAGTATCAACCAATGACAATTAAGTTTTAGGTACTTTTCTTGAATAAGTACTGAGTCATTTCATTTTGAATGGGGTGCCGTTATCCAAGATTGTGATTCTGCTTATTTTTAAACTAATATGATTCTGTGGCCGACTACTGGAGCATTTACCAGTGTTGAAAACAGCTTGGATTTTAACATAAATTATTTTTAAATTTCTGAAACGAGTAGGTGATTCACTATCAGAAAGGTTCATTCTAAAGTTTTACCTTGTTTTTGTTGCTGTATTGATAGCTGAAAGTTCTAGGTTAGCCAAGATCAACAAAAGATCTCTTAAATGGCCGACTACTGGTGCTTTTAACCGACTTCAAAAAAGGAGGAGGCTCTCAATTCAAAGCGTATACTTTTTTTTTGTTTGTTCGCACATAACATCTGATCTACTGAACCGATTTGGACATTTTTTTTTTAATCGATAGGAAATGGTGTAACTTAGGTACCATATACTCATATGACGACATTTGTTTACTAGAAAAAAAGTTATGATCGAAAAACTTACATTTCATGTCATTTAAAAAAAATATGTGCTATCGTAAATCCATACTTGATTGAGCGACCCGATGGTCAAGTGGTTATGCGCTTCAGGTTGAAGTTCCTGATGGAATGAGATCGAGTCCAGGTCTGAAAGGATTTTTTTGAACAGCTGCATGTTTTTTTTTTTTTTTTTGAATTATTTTAATGATTGTAATGTCCTTGTGCAGGTTCATCCCCCCATGGGGATCTAACCCATATTTTTTTATAGTACAAAATGACAGTTTTGGTCGGATCTTGGTCAAAATTGGCAATGGGGTCCTTCGATGCTGTAGAATTTTCTTATGGAAGTTTGCAACATTTTTGGGGGCTTTGAATCGATTGTGGCAATAAATGGTTTTGATTTGCGGCACAAATATTATTTTTTCAAAAATTATATACACAATCAATTATGTTAAATTTTGTACCTTTATAAAATTCTGTATTTTATACCTTACATTTACGTCAAATTCAAGGTAAAATTAAAAGTCAAAAGTTCTGAAGATGATAAATATATGTTAAAAATTAAAGTAACTATTTTTTGTGATTTTCATATTGGTTGGTACCAAAAAACATCATTACAAACAAATAAAATGTATCAAACACCATGAGTGTTGAGTTATTAGGCAAAATCTGCTGTATAATGTTTTTTTGCACTGCGAGGGGTGGGGGGGGGGGGGGTATGAACGACCATTAAAGTGACACAAATTTTTAAAAAATAAGATTTTGATTTGTGGTGTTTGAAAAAAGCTAAAGAGTCCACTTTAGTTGAAAATTATTTTGCATGAAATGCATAAACTTGCACCAATTTTCCAAGTCTTACTCTAACCCTTTCCCCCACAATTCAAATTACTTACTTTTACTTTCAATTTTTAACCGACTTCAAAAAAGGAGAAGGCTCTCAATTCAAAGCGTATGTTTTTTTTTGTTTGTTTGTTCGCACATAACATCTGATCTACTGAACCGATTTGGACGATTTTTTTTAATCGATAGGAGATGGTTAACTTAGGTACCATGTATTCATATGACGACATTTGTTCACTAGAAAAAAAGTTATGATCGAAAAACTAAAATTTCATGTTATTTAGAACAATATGTGCTATCGTATATCCTTACTTCAATGAGCGACCCGATGGTCAAGTGGTTAAACGCGTCGGGTTGAAGTTTCTGACGGAATGAGATCGAGTCCGGGTCTGCAAGGATTTTTTTGAATAGCTGCATGGTTTTTTTAACTATATTTTGATTATTTTAAGTGCATTTACACTAAAAAGAATGAAATAAAATATTTTTGGAAAAAAAAAATAGAACCGACTTCAGTTGGAAATTGCTCTAAAAAGTAAAAAATAATTTTTTTCTTTGAACACCATCGAAACTACTTTTAAACATAAGTTTTGAAGTCGGTGCAAAAACAATGTTTTGAATTATACGCAACTACAATTCAACTATAAATATAAATTTTAATGGATTCATTTCATTGATTACCACACATTCGTGTAATGGTACAACTATTCTGCTTTTAAGTTTCAATGGTTTCTCTGAAAAAATGTTGGTAAAATATGGTTAAACATCATTTTACCTATCGCTTTTGCGCCAACTTCAAAACTTATGTTTAAAAGTAGTTTCGATGGTGTTCAAAGAAAAAAAATATTTTTTACTTTTTAGAGCAATTTCCAACTGAAGTCGGTTCTATTTTTTTTTCCAAAAATATTTTATTTTACCCTATAATATCCTCGACTTTTTCAAACTACCAGTCAATAGCATCTTTCAATATGATACTATTCGAAATTTTGTTTAACTAAATCACGTTCCGGTGTGTCACGAATACCGGCTAAAAGGAAGGTCTACTCTGGTCGTAAGCCATCCATTGCTCAGCGGCAGTAAAGAGCTGCTCTCTGTTATCAAGGATTACTGTAAAAACAGGGCCTGTGCTGAGGATTTTAAGTTGCGAGCCAGTTAATTAGCGATTTTTAATTTTTAAGCTAAATTTCGAAAGTTTAAGCTAAATGTCGAAAAATTAACGAAAGTGTTAAGCTAAAGTTCGTAAGTAAATTTCGTAAGCTAAATTTCGTCTATCAGCGAAAGATACCTTTTTCTAATTCAATATTATATTTTTTTTCCTTAGCGAAAATTTCCGACAATTTTTCGTTCGCCAATATTTTAGCCAAATCAGAATTTTATTCGCTGAAATTTCTATTTTACCGCTTTTATCGAGGTGGCAAATTCTTAGCGCGGTTTCTGAAAAAAAAAAAAAAAAAAAAAACTGTTATAAACAAAGAGTGTGCTGTACTTGCTAGGAAGTTTCTCAAAAAGTGTGCTGCAAAGTGTTGTAAAAGAAAGACCAGGAGTCAGGGTTCAAAATATGTTATTACATGTATTTCCAAAAGTGTTTAAAAATTGTGATAAACCAAATAAGTGTTCTGAAAAGTGTTCTCAGAAGTGTTTTGAGAACTGTTCCAAAGCGTATGTTTCAAAGTGTATTCAAAAAAGGGATAAGTGCCAGCGTTCCATACGTGTTCAAAAAGTGTCTGAATAGTTGCAGTGCTTGTTTGTTTTTGATAATAACAACAGCTCTTTCATGACATGTTTATAAAATATTATAAAAAGCTATTGACAATCATTCAGAATGTTTTAAAGTGTCATTAAAAATGTAAAAAACTACATAAATAAATAACTGAATGTTTATAAACTGGAAATTAGAAAAACATGAATTGCTACTACTTAGAATAAAACGCAGTTTGAATTGGAAAAGGAAGCTGTGAAAACATACTCATGATGAGTTTATTTTTAAGTCAGAAATTCAAGAACGAACGACAAATAGCTAAATTTGATGAAACTGTCGCCTGAGTACTGAAACGTTCTTCCGTTTTGATATCTTCTCTGTAAATTTTTGGAAAGAGTTTCAGCTTTTTATGTTTCATTAAAAATTTCGTAAAATTTTCAATAAAAGCTAGAATATTGAATGAAATTTAGAATATTCTTCACCCCTTTACTACTTTCAAAACGATATTTTTTGAAAGTAATCCTTTATTTATTCAGCATTTTTCTTTGCAATGTCTTCGCTACGAAACTTTCATTACAAAAAGAGATTTTGCTTTCAAAAAATGAATTATTCATGTATAATGATTGATGAATTATTAATAAACATGTTTTGAGAGCTTCTTTATATTTTTTTAAATACAAAACTGCAAAGTTTTTGCCTAGTGATAACGCGGTACTTTCATTTGTGAAAAATCCTACAAGTTGTCTTTTCGTTTCTCTATGAAGGTACTTAAAGAAAAAAGAATAGTTTTTTTTTTATAAACGAAAATCTCATTGAAGGCGTTCTTAAACACTCTAATTATAAGCACGAAAGCGAAACGATGCAAAGGAAAAAGCATTTTTCATCATCAAAGCAAAAATAAATCATAATTTTTTCCGATGGACGCAGAAATTTCAGAGGAAATATATTTTTCTTTATGAATTTATTTGTAACTTAAGAAATTGGTTGCGCACAGCTAAAAAACTAGAACATATTATATTCCTGCATTTTTGTCTCCTTTTTGGTGTTTTATAAATTTATTCTTCGACATTCCAATGTTATAAAGCATTTGCTTTTAACTTTTTGCAATTGTGAAAACTAAAAGAAGATTCTCAGACGAAAAAAGATAAGATTAGTGAAGGATAACAGCTTACTTTAAAAGAAAGATAAAATTAAGTCTTGAAAAAACGTCAGCTATACAGTATCTCAACTAATCGGTGACTGGACACAATATTACTGGTGATTCTTCTGCTTAGAAGATTATTGAAAAATATAGTATTCGCTGTTATAAACTCATTTTCAAATGAAAGGAGAATTATTCACTTACATAAAGCACATTGTTTCCATACAAGCTATCTATCATGAACAGAACACAAAATGAAGGAAATATAATTTTCTAATAATTAATATGATCAACTTTTGGACATTTTGTTACTTCATACAATGTACCGGTTATGTCACCCAGCGACTGCATTTCTTCCGAATTGGAACTCATCAGTCTGTCATAGGCATTAACCAAACATTGTATGTAGTTTAGACCTGGCTCTGTTTCAGCTACCAGTTTTTTAGCACGTTCAGCGTTTCAGGTACTCTGGAATAGCTGCTGCCTTTATCTCGGTTATTGTCCGTGCCTGACTAAGGAGTTCAAATTGGAACGAAAATGCAGTTTCTGTATGACATAGCTGGGCTGTCGGCATATTGCATGTAGTTAGGCCTTAGCTCTGGCTTAAGAGCGGTAATTTATTGCTTAAGTTTTGTTACTTGTTTGTTGTTTATCAAAAGTGGGTTTTACAATCTTAGTTTATATTAACATATCGCAAGTAACACCATACGTGCATATTTAACGTCCCACACCCCAAATTTTTTACATGTCAGATGTTTTTTTTAAGGCCTAAAAAGAAAATGCAAAAATACGAAAAATAATCGGTATGATCCCTTTGTTCCCAGCTAAAAGATTTTTTCCATTCAAGTACATATGTATAATTAAATAAATACTTCTACAAAAAGTATGTTAGGACGAATTGCGGGGAAAAACCTGTTTTAAAACAAGCATCATGATCATTCTATCCGAAAGTTAATTTATGAGGTGTAGAAAGTGCTGTGAGGTTAAATAAAAATCCATCTAGTTACTAAAAATGAAGGTTTGTAACAAATATAACTGTGAATAAACTATTACTATAATGGGGGAGTTTCCGAAGTTTCAAAAGTATTTTTTTCCGAAAGAGCATGCTTCAAAACATAGAAATGGACCTTTATTTTTATTTTTTTGACACAGTTATATATTTTTTATGAATTATTTTAACCGTTGCGCAGATGCTATTCCGAAAAAAAAAAAAAAATATCTGTGCATGACGTCAGTGGTGCACATAAGCGCGAAATCTAATTGGCTGTAGTGAGAAGGTCGTGACGTCACCGATTCCTGCGATTGGACAACTCAAGTCAAGCAAAATGGTGTTAGTAAACAAAATAGGCGTAAATTGAGAGCTGTTAGGTGCACCACTGACATCACAAAAACCACCCCCCGTTTTCAAGGTAGGGTGTTTAAAAATAATAATAAAAATAAACTGTTGAGAAAATTAAAGTATTTTTCGGGCCCATGTTATTTTTTTACATCATTCTATCAATTTCGGTGACAAAAATTAGTACTTTTGACTGAAGGAAACTCCCCCATTGTAAACTAGTGTGCATAATGTTAAAAAGCGTTTTAGCGTAACGAAAATTTTTAGTTGCTGAGTATTTTCGTCTGAAAGCATTGTGCAAAATTGCCGCTTTCGGTGGGGTATTTAAACTAATTTGGCTGCGGTATAAAAAATTCTCTTAATCAGCTTCGATATTTCTGTACTTTTATTTATTTAATTATATCCATATATTTCTGTATCTATTTCTATAATGATCAATACAGCCATTCAATATATGCCAAAATTTATCTACTCCATATTTATCAATCTGTACCTATCTAATAATTTAGGGAATGTTTATCCATCTATTTAAACTAGTTGTAGTGTTGCATTTAAACCGGAAAATATTTTTTTTTGCATAGTAAGCTTTTTAGCGTAACGAAAATTCTTAGTTGTTGAGTATATTCTTCTGAACGCATTGTGCAAAATTGCCGCTTTCGGCGGGTATTTAAACTAATTTGGTTTTAAAAAATTCTCTTCATCAGCTTCGATATTTCTGTACTTTTATTTATTTAATTATATCCATACATTTCTGTATCTATCTCTATATCTCTATATACAGCCATTCAATGTATGCCAAAATTTATCTACTCCATATTTATCAATATGTACTTATCTAATAATTTAAGGAATGTTAATAAATCTATTTAAACTAGTTGTAGTGTTGCATTTAAACCGGAAAATAATTTTTTTTGCATTGTAATTTATCGTAAATAATATTCATTAAAGGTCCTTTTTTTCCCCTTAATACTTCATAAAACTACTGAAGTAAAGGACCATTTCAGTTTCTTTTAAATCGACAAAAAATAACAATTCACTTTATACATGTTTTTCAAAAAAAAAAACATTACAAAAAACCGAATTTTTGAATTACTACTGTCAAGCGTGAATACTTCGCGCGTGTCGACTAGTAATATTTCTTTTCAATCCTGATCTTTATTGTTGCACATTCTTTACAACTAAATGGCCAAAAAAAAAAAGAGTTTCGCTTTTTACAATAACGCATTCACTCTACAATTTATTCCAACTCCATCGTATAGATACAGGTATAACTTAGTTTCGTAACCGAAGAAAGAGCACTTTCTCTTTCATGCTCTATAGATTACTTAGTCTTGTGTTATTTGCTTTCACCTGCATTGTTTAAACTTTCTTTCCGACTTGCCTTCACGCTTACGTGCTAAGAGCTGTTTAATTTGGAAAGGTCCTCTTGGAAGATAAAAGCCTCTTCTCACTAATCCTAATTTCCATGCAGCAGAGGCAGTCATGGCTTTTGTGTGAGCGCAGAATACTTAACGGCTTTGGTTGGAAATCCTTTCTCACATCAACATTTATATCCCAACGGAATAATGCTCCGTCTTATCAATGCTTTTGCGGTTATTTATCGATATAGAGGGTGCTTCGTACTGAATAGGACAGGAATAATGGCATATTCAGACGTCTTAGTTGATTTTTTAAAAAAAATCAGGATACAGTATTACAAAAGTATCAGGACAAAACCCTTTTACTATTTTAGAGTGTTTAGAGTAGTTATTCAGGGTGTTCAGAGCTTAACGAACATACTAACATATTTTAATTTTTCGTACTCTATAGTATAGAATACTGCAGAGATATATTTGTCATAAGACCGGGGGGGGGGGGATACGAAAAAATCGGTTATAGAAACTTGAATAGCTATAGTTTCACTTCAAGCTTGGTTAAAATAGAGCTTTTTTTTTTAAAATTCGCAGTTGTACTTTGTGTTTTTTCTCATTCAGTATGAAACACCCTGTATAGTAGTATTTTGTGTACATTTTGATCAGTAGAGTAATCTTTTTAGTTAAGCATTGTTGCGTAAGTTTGTCTTATAGGTGAAAAATAATTTTATTTTTAACGGAATCCACCTCAGATAACATTCCCCAACTTATCTATTTTCACGTTGTCTTTTTTATCCTGAGACACTTTTTTTTTAACACTCCGAATGCGTAAATTCGCGGCAAGAATAAAAAACTTTGTCAAAACAACATCATTTTAAAATATCCGTACTGTTACTTTTATGACATACTTACTGAGCATTACTACGTTTCTACCTCCTAGTCAGACAGCATGCAATCACAAAATTGATTAGTTGTCTTTGACATTTCGGGTTTTTAAGATAAACATTCGTGTGATGCCAATTCTTTTAACAAACTTTGTCATCCAATCAGAAATGTTTCCCCCGAAACAAAATTAAGTTAAAAAATATTCTTCGCTCGATGCAAAGTTCTCTAATTAATTTTTCAAGCACTTGATGGAAGTAGTAGTAAATTTTTATTGTCAACATGAAGAATGAAGTATTATTCGTTCCTGCTTCTCATTTTCCAGATCAATTACGTCTCTACTTTTCAACCATGCCTAGTTCCGTCGTAAAATTATTTTTCCATTTTCGATTCTAATCTATAATTGTCTGGGTTCAAGTAATGCCATTAGCTTTATCTACGCTGTTTTTCTTTCCTTAATTTCAATAAAAGCCGGATACATTAATTATCTTCCAATCATTTAAGAGAATTCAATTAAATTATCGAAACGTTTTTCTTTTACACTGAAATATTGAATTTAAACTATATAATGAGAGTAAGTAGTTAACAATGCAGGCTACATAGGTAATTTGAAAAAATCCATTAAACATTTATTAACGTACCTTGTTTTTCTGTTTTAAATTACTTTTGAATAGAAATTGAGAGATATTATTCATTAATTAAGCGTAAATAAATGGAAACGTTTTATACTATTATATACATATAGAAAGGAGGGCCGAAAGCAATGTCGTCTTTCTTTTCAAAAATTTAATTTTTAAACAGTGTTTACTTTACAGTGTCTAATCAATTATGTATTTTTACTCGTAATTAACAACATATTGCCATCTATTTTGCAAATTTTCAATTCCTGATTGACAAGAAATAGTTGAATAAAGTTTACAAATACCTTTGTGCTAAAGATGCAAAGAAAATTACAACGTTAAAGAGGCACAAATAAGGCACTAATCTTATTTGTGCCTTTTCAACGTTGTAATTTTCTTTGCAAGAAATAGTTGGTATTAAATCAAAATGTCTGAAGATTTTTAAAAATCAACTATTAAATAAAATAAAATATAATTTTATGATGAACAAATGATTGATTATATTTTTCCTGTTGTTCCAAATAGCAGTCGGCTATCCGAGCCCGAGTAGATGAAATCTACTCGATTTAAGGCAGGGTAGGTACGGCTTCCATTTTTACGAGCACTATTAAAGTGGAAGACCGTTTTATCTCAACACACATGCCATAAGGCCACCCGTTTGTAGGGTATGCCATAAGGACCCGTTTGTAGGGTATGCCATAAGGACCCGTTTGTAGGATATGCCATAAGGACACGTTCATAGGCGAAGCATCCATTCATAACACACTTTCACCCACAGAAAGGACAATGACATTAGAGAGAGAGAAAGTACGTCCAAGCCCAAGTCGGGATACGAACCCGGGCTCCACCGCATCATGGGCAGAAGTCTCTAACTACTAGACAAGGTGGCCGACATATTTTCCCTATTTTCTAAAGATAATCCCTTTATTAATAGCTCTACGAATAACTCAAGGTAATTCCGCCAAATTATTTTCATTATGATCAAAAAGTAACACTCGTGTACAAAGTTTCCATTACTTTCGGGCTGCTCCACTATTTTTTGTATTTGAAGCATATAGCTAGTACAACGAAACGAAATACAGTGAACTCTCACTTATACGCCGGCCCAAGGGACCAACAGAAATAGGCGCATAAGTGAGAGAGACGTATAAGTGAACAATCCTATTTAAAGGACTAAAACGCAATGTAGGTTCTAATGAGAGAATGAATAAGAATGTATCTATAGAAAAGGGACTTATTACTTCTGTTTGGCAATGACTGTAACGTAACTACGATGATAAAGAGAAAACAAAAATTGTAGCATACCTAATTACAAACTGTTCTCTTTAAAACGATCCATAATAGGTAATTGTGTCTCTCCGAACTCTAGTTCATGCAGAAAAATGTCTTCCGTGAACAATAAGGACAAAAGATTAAAGAGGAAAGTGAAGAAAAATGCTTATTGTTTTAAAGAATTTTTTTTTAAAAACATTTTTACGGAAAAATCGGCGCATAAGGGAAATATTTATCTTTAGAGCGACGCATAAACGAATGATGCAATCATTTTTTTGCTATGGAATATGCTGGGTCCATTTAAAATCGTCGTATAAGTAAAAAAGGCCCATCAATGAGACGGTGTGTAAGTGAGAGTTCACTGTATACAGTCAAACAGGATTTTTTTTTCTAATTTATGAATTTTATTCCGTACAAGCCCTACTAGTGAACTGTGTACCTAGAGAAATTTTAGTACGAGATATTTGCGGGCTTAAAGCCAGACATGGGATATTAATCGGAAGCGGAGAGACTTGATGATAGTCATTTATTAGAATGGTTCCATATTATTTCCCTATCGGCAAGCGAAAGCCATTAAACTGTCAATCGTGTCTGGAAGTTTAGACAGTATTGATTTGAAGTTACAAATATATCTCAATGAAAGATGGTATTTTAGTTTTAAGTAAGGCAATACCAATATACGAATTTATTTAAAAAAAATGTGAACTGTGTACTTTTCATTTTAGTATTTGTGGCATTCTTATTGGATTGAATTCTTAATTGAACCGCTTACTTCAAAAATCAATCAAAAGACAAACTCTAAAAGTTCGAAAACGCATTTTTACTAAGTATCTTATTAAAAAACAATAATGATAAAGGTTTTAACCTTTTGAACTTAAATGGATACTTATTTAGATACATTTTTTTAGTAAAGTTTTGTCGCGATGAAATAATTTGATGTCGCTTTAAATGTTTTTTTCAAAATTAGAAACTTTGTCTTTTGACTAGTTTTTGAAATAAACGATTCAATTGAGCATACTTTAATCAACTCTACTTATGTAGACAGTAAATATTAATCTCAAACGAAAAGAATTGATAATGATATTGTTTGAAATATATAAATAAAATAGTTGTCTTTTAGTAACGCTCTTATGTTTTCCCTTTAAAATGATGTACTCGAAGGCATTTCACAAAAACTGCAGCGTATTTTGAAGGTCCCCGTTCACTTTCCAAACAGCACTTAACTTGTATAAAATCTGTGAGATCCCCATTAGTTGGCCTTGATGTTACCGCCAGGTATCTTGTCGAAACTCAAGCAATTTTAATGATAAGCGATTACAACGGAAAAGAAGTGGGATGTTTGTCATTAAAATTAACATTGCTCCCACAGGCAACGTAGAGTTTTTACCAAACCATCTGGGATAGGGATTACATTTGGTGATTTCACTGGTACATCGTGAATGGAAGAACTTGACTTGAGATTTTTTTTTTTTTTGCAGTCCGTTGCAAAACATTTCTGGTAAAGATCCAGAGCTTAGAGCATATAATAGTAAATGGAGGGAGCAAGTTCAGCCATTGGTTTAGAAAAAGTTAAAAACAAAAGATCTTAAGTCACATGGTTCAACACGGGCGAATGAGAGACACGCTTTGCTCAAAACAAGTGAAAGAACCCTGATTTCTTCCAATAATCTACTTTCCCCCATTAATGCCTGACATTTTTTTTCCAAAGATATTTTGTATTCTGGTTACAAACAGTGTTTAACGGACAGGAAAAATAGCAAAAAAAATATTATGTAAAAAATAATTTCTTATTAAGGAAAGAAAAATCGTCCTTTAAAATATACTATAGACCATAGAGGGTACACACTTTTTTTTACAAAATTTTGTTTCTGCCTACGATATAATATGTAAAAAGACTTTTTATAAGAAGAAATAAAATCAGCAATTAACATAAACTGGGAAGCAGGGAATAACTTTGAAAACTTAGCTTTTTTTCTTGAGATTGTGAATGATGTCATTTTTGATAAAGATCATATTAAAACTGCTACAGAACGCACTTTTCAATGATTATGTTCTGAAATCTGTTAATAACAAATTGAAACAATACCAAGGTATTAATTGAACACTATTATTTGGTTGAAATGTTAATTTTGGGAAAATTCAGACCCTTTTTTTGGACCGTCCCTAAAAAGGGACGCTAATAATTAATGGGTTAAAATATGTCACGTAATTTAAGATCTGTTTTAGGAATTGAAGACTTCGCTCCCTCCACATTTATTCCTTCTCAATGATCGAGAGGTGTGTGACGACAGTGGTGTACATTGCCGTACGCAGTTTAACAGAAGTTGTATTTACAAAATTTCTAGTGTTTTTTTCTTTTTTTTTTTTAGTTTTTCATCTATTTTACTTCAGCTTTGTCTTACAAGAACTTGTTTATTTGATTTACGCTGAAAAAAAAAGTCCAATCTATTTATCTAACCTCTTATATATGGTGGAATATCGGTGAAAAAAAAAATGTTTTGATAAAATTTTTAAAACGGAATAAATCGTTCTCCCTTTTCCAAAAAATCGTAAATGATGATAAATGTGAGATGAATTTCATTTCACGCAAACAACGGCTATAAATGCCTGGTTTATGTCGTACTTGACAAAGAGGGGAACATCTTTTAGAATCCTGCTAATGGAATGCTTTATGAAGAAAGGTGCGTTTCCTTGACGTCATCACAGCAATTTTCTCCCCACAGGAAGTCTTGCGTTGAAAGATCAAATGCATTTCCCGCTTATTTTAAGATTTTGGTGTCAGTCTGGTTATTTAGGGAACCTCATGTCGGCGAGGGAAAACTATGCATAACTTTCGAGAAATTCTGCAAAAATAAAAAATAGAAAAGGAAAACTGACAGTTCATGATTGATCCTATTAAAATAAATGCGTTTAGAAAGGAAAAAAAGGTTTCCTTTCTAAACGCATCCTGAAAAATCCCATCCCGAAATCAATTTTTAAATTCTTCCCTTGCAAAAGCATCGGAAAACATAAAACCAACAAGCACGAAGATTTATTTCGATAATTGATTTAATGCTTCGATCTTATAAAATTCTTACTACAGTGGATGCCGGTTAATTGAATCTGCCGCTTTAATGAATCAAATCGTCAAAACCAAAAAAAAGTCCAGCTTTAGGGCGCTTTTCCACTTGACGACACGACAACGACGAAAGTCGGACGAAAATACTGCAACGATAAGTACCGTGTCGTGTCGTTTACAGCAGTTTTTCCACTCAACTGAAATCGTTTCTTCGAAACGGTCATTTTCCACCGCATTTCATTTCGAAGCACTGAAGTGCTCGCATGTATATTATTATGGCTCCTCAATTTAAGAATACGACTGTTAGATTTACTTTACCTCCGCAAAAAAGAAAACAGATAAAGAGAAGATATTGCGTGCATGATACTCACAGCTTTATTACATTCACACCTTGTTTACTAAGAACGAAATGCTTCCTATCAGAATGAAACCTGAGCTTTTCTGTAGCAATAAAGATAGTCTGAGCAACAGTAGTGAAACAAAATATTAAGTAAAATGAATAAAATTATTTTATTGCTACATTCTTTATTTATCGTCTAAAAATTTAAGCTTATATTTTATTAATGCAGCGATGTTAAATATAAATGCCATTTCTTTGTGTTGCTCCTTCGAAGAAAGTAAACAGATGAATTAATGTCGTCCTGATTTTAAAGGCGAGACGGCTGCCATCCGACACGAATGGGACGACAAACGATATCGTTCGATCGGAGACGACACAATCGTCCTGGAGTCGGGAGATGGAAAAGCGCATAGCATATTTTAAGGCATTTTGCGTGCTCCAATGTCGAATGACGACAATCGCTTACGATTTATCGTTGACTTGTCGGTAAGTGGAAAAGCGCCCTTATTGAATCAACCGCTTTATTGTATCAAAACTGTTTCGAACAAGCGTGACTCATTTAAGCGACACTCACTATATACTTGATTTGAAGGAAACTATTAATGATAAAGAATCGTCTGTTTTGGCTAAGGCAATGGGATTTATCCAGGACTGCAGATTTTGAGGAAAAAATAATGTCTCCTTCTCCGAGTTCGACTACACTGTAAAAAATAAAAGTGCTGTGTTTTCAGTCTAATACTGAAAGCAGAGGTTTCTAAAACAGTAAAATCACAGTAATAAACTGTAAAACTAGCAATTTTACAGTTTATTACCATAAAATTAGCTGCATTATATTGTAAAAACAACAGTATAATACGGGTAGCAGAGGTTCCAGTTTAAAACTCTAAAATGTACATTAATAAACTAAAACTCGCGATTTTGCAGTTTATTACAGTAAACTAGCAATTTTAGTTTACCACTGTAAAAATAGCAATTTTTCAGTTTATTACTGTAAAATGACTGTATAACTAGCTGTATTATACTATAAAAACGGCATTTATTTTGTGCAGTGTCTGGGAATTTTACAGACTTCGACTCTGATTCCGACTTCTTTAGCGCATAATCAGTTCGTCTCTGACTCCGCAGTTCAGGAAAAGAGTGCAACGTTAGAATTTTAAATTTTCAACTTCTGATTCCGACTCTTCTTCCTTGTTTTCAACTCCGCGAAAAATGCAATTGATGAAAATGAGCGCCTTAACTAAAAGAAGTTGAAATGTATCTATTTAGGACATAAGCTCATGTTGGTGCAAATTGCAACACCATGAAGGACTTGCGCGAATGGGCTGAAATTTTCAGCAAATGCAAAGTAGGGTATGATATGCAAATGATTAGAATTTTAGGCTCGTAGCGCATGCGTACGCTGAGCAGCGCCCTCTGAACGCCGGATTTATCCGAATAAATAGATGGCTGCAGCAAGGCGTGTATGGTTGTAGGTGGTTATCTGCTAGTAATAAGCCTTATGCTTCTTCGACGAAAAATAGCGAGGTTTCAGCAACTTACGGCATTTAAACGGGGAGGATCATCGGCCTTCGTGAAGCTGGATTGTCTTGTCGTGAAGTAACCGCTCGTGTGCAGCGTAACCGCAGCATAGTGATGCGTGTTTGGAAGCAGTAGACGGACGAGTGTCGGACAACTCGGAAATCCTAGAGTGGACCCTGAAATGTGACATCCGCGGGCGATGATAGACTCCTGATCCGCATGGTGCTGACGGAGCGTACAGCTTCTTCTGCACAACTGGCAACACGGTGGTCAACAGCTACAGGTGTTTTATTGTGTGCTTCATCAATTCGTAGACGTATGCTGCAAAGTTGACTGTGAACAAGGAGTCCTTTACACAGCATCCCCCTCACGCTAAACCATCGCCGCCTGCGGCTACAGTGGTCCAATCAGCATAAAACTGGCGTGCTTTGTTGGCAGTATGTTGTGTTTTCTGACGAATCCCATGATGACCGCATTCGCGTCCGAGGCTATGCCGGTGAACGTCAATCTTCCTCTTTTCCTTTTTTTTTATTTACGAAGTAATCAATATTAATTCCTTTACTGACTTCATGATTTTTTTCTTCCTTATTCTAGACAAATAGCTCATTTGAAAGACATTTAATACCTTTGAGTCTCTTTTTGTGCTGATATAATTATCTTAAAAAAATATCTTAAACGTGGAAAAGTTCTGCAAGGCAAACATTAAAAATCGGGGTTTTTATAACTCAACGCCTTTTATAAAAAAAAAAAAAAAAAATCTAATCGAACAAAAACATGGGAAAGTACTTTTCATCTTTTTTAACAATATTTATTTAATTAATGCATTGAAGTTAAACTTTTTTTCAATTATGAAAGACAAAACAGTTTTTTTTATTCATATTTAATCAATGCAATTCTAAAATTAAAAAAGTACATAAAGCATTTTTGCAGTTGATTAAATTAAAATTTCTTTCATTATAACTTTTCTTTTCATCCTTTTTCAGTTTTATTATTTTTATTTCTTAAGTATAAGTTTGAAACAGCTCAAAGAAAGAAAGGAGGTAGTTTAATTCGAAGCATTATTTGATCCTTCTCCTATATAATAATGGATAATAAATTTTAAGTACTAAAACGTTTATTGATTACAAAACCTGACCTTGCTGGAAAAAAAAATCTGAAAAAATGTTTAAAATTAGCAAAATATTATAATCACCGTATTATATGCATAGAAGGGGGAGTTTCCTATTTTTTTTAAATATTTTCCCTGAATGAGCACGGTCGAAAACATGGGGTGAATTACATTTTTTCACAGTTGTGACTCATTTTCATTCCTAAAAAATAATCTTGACACCTTCGCAGTCGCTGTTTTATTTTTGCAGGCTGACGTCACAAGTGTACAAAACACTCTTTGTAGACTGGCCGCACTGTTGGAGTCCATTTTAATTGTTGCGGAGCTGGGATTATTGGAGAGCCAAAATGGTTGATGCGGTCGGTTTGGCTATCCACTGAAGTTTCTACTTGTTCGTTTCAGAAATCGGACGTTGTAAAAAAACAAAAAATAAACTGTTGGAAAAATGAAAATATTTTTCCGGCCCTATGTTTTTTTTTTTTTTTTGCTCATTCTGTTAATATCAGTGACTAAAGGAGGAACTTTTGACTGAACATCCCTTTTGATGAAACGCACCAATTATGAGTGATTTCGCATCTGTCATGATCTGCGTGAAATTAACGAATAATTTTCTTTAATGCATTTCCTCGAAGACGCAGGAGGGCGTCAAAGATATTCTAACTGTTTTACTTAAGTTGCAGAATCCTTATTTGTAGGACAGGCTTTCGTTCCAGAAAAATACAGCCGGCATGTAACGCGTTCTTCATGTGGAAGAGTTAGGGCACATTTTGGCAAAAATATCAAATATTGCATAAAGCACCTTACAGAGACTCCAAATGAATTACATCTTTTTAGCCCATAACTCTCTCTATACATTGAACGGTCCTTGTCGCCCCCCCCTCCCCCTAATTCATCCTTAAAAAACATAAGTTGGCGTAAGTGAGTATCGATACTACTGAAAATATAAATGCTTAACTCTAATTTGAAGAAAAAGTATATATAAGGTGCATTTACGTTCTAAGGCCTCCGATTTTTTTTTTCTCCAGACTGGAAAGACATAGAAACATGTGAATTGCTTTAAAACGAGCGCCCGTTCTTTGTCAAAATACGACTGAGATGGCAACACTATGCGACAGATGGAATTTTAACGCCAGTCGCGAGAATGGGATACTGTTTTCGATACTTAAAATGGCGACGTTTTCTAAACTTGAACAGCGTGCTATCATTCGTTTTCTAAATTTGCGTAGTGTGACACCAATTGAAATCCATCGACAGTTGAAGGAGACATGTGGTGATGGAATTATGGAAGTGTCAAAAGTGCATTCGTGGGTGCGACAGTCATTCGGCGATCCCCCAAAACAATTCTCTCCACTTTCTCGATCATGTCGTCAGACAGAGGTTGTTTCGGTTTGTTCTCACACGATGTTCTGCCTTCATTAAACTCGCACCCACGAACGCATACTTTCGACACATCCATAATTCCGTCACCACATGTCTCCTTCAACTGTTGATGGATTTCAATCGGTGTCACACCACGTAAATTCAGAGAACGAATGATTGCACGCTGTTCAAGTTTGGAAATTTGCCATTTTAAGTATCGAAAACAGTATCTCATTCTCGCGACTGGCATTAAAATTCCATCTGTCGCATAGTGTTGCCATCTCAGTCATATTTTGACAAAGAACGGGAGCTCGTTTTAAAGCAACTCACATGTTTCTATGTCTTTCCAGTCTGGAGTAAAAAAAATTGGAGGCCTTATAACTTGCATGCACCTCGTAATAAAGCAATTTTATCAAATTACTCTTGTTTTTGCAAAATTTTCGTGTGCAGAACGTTGCGCACGGAACGTTATACACGAACGTTATACGGAACGTAAATATAAATACAAATGTGACGACCAGCAGCAAACTCTGAGTTCAGTTAAGCTGTGCCCAGTCAATTTACAGACACTAATGAAGACCAATGGCGCTGTTAATGCTATCTACTCCCTTGCTCATTAAAGCCTCCTCCGGTAAGCTGTTCCAAGGGCCCACAACCCCAATTAGGTCTCCTATGTCAGCCATGCCTACCTTTTAGTGTAGTTCCTTATTAGTTTCGTTTTAAAAAAAAGTCTTGGGAAAAATAGCAACTTATAGTAAAAAAAAATGACAAAGAAAATAAAATTGTCTACCCGCCACTGGCCACTAATTAAAAATTTTAATTTTCAGTTCCAATTTGAATCCACTTATGGCATCATAAGAGTGCATGGAGACGATTGTTTTGTCCGTGCATTACAAGTTTGCTTCAAATCCACTAACGTCGGGATGGCTCTTTACTCAATGATTGTTCCATTTTTCCCATACAAGGATTAAAATGCAAAATATTTCTCTGAGAAAAAAAATCTTAAAACATTTCCTGTTTTTAATTTCATTTCGTTCATTTATTTTTCAAAGCCTCTTGTGATATATATTGTAATATATTTATATATTTGATTATTTAATTTGTATTTCTTAATAAATGAAATGGCACAAAAGACCTGTTACAGCAAAATTAACCACGGAGCATAAAATTCGTAAAATAAAAAAAAGTGCTCTGTCCTTTTTTATTTATTTATTTTTTGTCGAAGATGTTCTTCGCGACATATTTGAGATAGAGAAAAATGAAATTCCTAGTTTTCTTTTATAATTCAAGAGAAGAATATTTAAAACCTCGAACCATGCAAATTTTCTTTCAAAAATATCTCTTTCATACGTTAGATCTCTAAAAAATTTTAATTTCCAAGATATATCGATTTTTTCTGCGAAACAAAGAAACTGTTATTGAAGGTTTTTTCTCGGGAATATTACAGAACTAGTTTTCCTTTTTCAAACATTAAGTCAAAGCTTGGATATTGTGATTTAAACACTAAAAATAATCCATACTTATAAAAAATATTTTTAGTAATTAAATACCTAAAAAATGTTTTTTTTTTTTTTTTTTTTTTCGAATTTAAAAAGGCAAAGAGGTTTTACTGGTAATATGCTTTTTGTGCCTTAAACTTTTTAAGTCTAAAATCCATTTATTCCAATAAACATTAAATCCGTAGATGATAATTAGTGCATATAAGCTCTCCGGGTTTCGCTTTCAATCTTCGCAACACTAATCAACAGGTGTGTAAATGATTATATTTAAAGCTCATTCCTCCCTATTTGAACGTTGATTTAGTAGCTTCCACTCTAACTATTATCGCCATTTGCAACTGTGCCGGATAATTAGCATCCAACAATACGTTAAATTTAAATTTAGAGATGTCAAAATGTAGAAACTTTGACAAACTGCTAATTTTATAATAAAGCATTTGTCATTATAATTGTGCTTTAGTGTTTGTAATTAGTTCAAATAAAGAGAAAATGATATGAAATTAATAATGTATTAGTGGAATGACGAGCATGAATTATAATGTTTCATTATTACTTCCTTTTACGTAGTAATTTAAGTATTGTGATTTTTTCCTTCTTTTCATGTAGGAATTTCCCTGAAACCATTGTTTAACCACGTATATTATTTGTTGCGTTTTTTGTTGTGGGTACAGCACAAGGATCTTGATACTTTATCGAACTTCGTATGTTAGGAGTTATTTTAGAATTATTTTTCTTTACTTTCGGAGAAAAATAAACAAACAATTCATACTTAGCTGTTTTTCGAAAAATTACTCTTAAAAAGCACGATTTTGATGAATTCGTTTGATTCGATTACAAACTTTTGCTTTTATTGTTGCAAGGCAGACCTGTGCTGCTATTTAAGTAAGAAGAATAAGGGCCCTGCTCCACATCAGCAGAAAACGCGACCGAAACCGAAGGCAGAAACCAAAAATCCGGGTACTCTCTATAGAAATACCATTTAATCCATTTTACGTTTCTGCTTTACGCTGGCGTTTTCTGCTGATGTGAAGCAGGGCCCAGCCAGTAAAAGTAATATAAATGAGGAGAAGTTTACCATCTTTTTAACCCATTTATGCCTATATAGTAGTCTAAAAACGGGACGCTTGTTAGTTACTGCATATAAAAACCTGTAATGGGTATATCATTTTACTAAAGCTGTTTTTTACAAATTAAATAGTCCTTTTTCTTAAGAAAACCAGTTAGAGCCACTATTTGGATATCTGAGTTTATTTATTGACAGCTATTTTCAGACAAATCAGTCAAGCAACGAT
The DNA here is from genome assembly GCA_038373865.1 of Uloborus plumipes. NCBI lineage: Eukaryota > Metazoa > Arthropoda > Arachnida > Araneae > Uloboridae > Uloborus > Uloborus plumipes. The sequence goes on along the minus strand of JAXGGA010002383.1, from coordinate 31,548 downwards.
CCAGCATGAGTAGCCACAAAAAGTAAGTTTTTTTTGCGAACTTATTTTTCATAAAATTAAACTATTTTAAATTGATTTGCTTAAAATTGATCACAGATGCCTTCTGTAATGTTACTTCGCAAAAGTAAAGTCAATTAAGGTGTATTTTGCTCACATATCTGCAAAATATCCCATAAACAGGACGTTAAATAACTTAATAAATATGGAAACGGCGAACTATTTTAAGCCTAAAATGTATGTAAATCATTCCAAGTAAGAAATTTAAGCAGATAAAAATTGAAAAACATTGTTTAAAAAAACATGGACATAAATGGGTAAAAATAAAACTACTTCTATTCAAGTACTTTGCTTAAATCTGGTGTTACGAGCAGTCTCAAAAGTTTAAATATACTTTAGGACTGTTTTTCTTGTTGATATATTAATTGGATACTTTTAAATCGTTTAATTTACTGTTTTAGGATTGTCTTACTTTCCAGTTGATTAAAAAAAATGAAATATTTAATAACTTTTTAGCGACTGCATATAGTTCCTTAAAACTTCATACATCCAATAAACGTAATAACTATAAAAGATCATTTTCATTTTTAAGTTAGTACTTCGGTTAATTCATGAGTAATTGAGTTCGGTAATATTTTTGAATACGATGTCACATTTTTTAAAACCATTTTCGTCACCCCCTTCCTGGTCACAAAGTTTCAAACTTGACCTTAAACGAGCGTATTATGTAAACCCACTTTCCCTTACTCCCTCCCCCTTTGTCACATTTTTCTTAAGCATTTCTTTTAAGAAAATGTGTGATACCATATTATTTGTTGCCTTTTTCTTCCTAGTTGTCACAAACTCATAATTTCACAACTTCATAAATCCCCCCCCCCCTTCAAAGCATAACATCATTTGTGGGCTAAAGAGGACAGATAATGCTATTTCTGCGTGCGGTTTCTTATACTATGGTGTATAAGTTTACTGAATTTTCAAAGGTCGAAAAACGATTAAGCCGCTACACTAAAAAAAAAAATCTGTAACCTTACTCCGGAAGCCTAGATGCTTCCAATGTAATGGAGTAACTAAACTGATAAACTGGGGTGACGATATGCATTGTTTTTAGCCTACTTTCCCGTTAAAAACAAAAGAAAGACGAAAAAAGTATTAAAAGTAGCTTAATGCATCTAAAAAATATCGCCAAGTCCAAAAAATATCGCCAAGGAAAAAAAATAAAAAGGTAAATTGAATATCGAAAAATTAAAAATTTGAAAGTAGGGTATTGAGATTGGGAATTTGTGTGTCGGTCGGTCGGTCGGTCTGTCTGTCCCCCCCCCCCCAATAACTTTTGAATGAACATTCCGATTTGGACAAACTTTTTTTTGTTGGAAAGATCTCGGCGAGTACAGCTCATTCCCATATTTGATTTTTTGATTTGAACGATTTTTGGTTCAACTTTGAACCGTTCAAACAACCTGTCCCGCGATGCTAACTTTTGAGTGAACAGTCCGATTTGAACAAACTTTTTTTTGTTCGAAAGATCTTTTCAAGGATACTTCATTCCCGTATCTACATTTTCGATTTGAATAATTTTTCGTTCAACATTGAACCGTTCAAACAAGCTGTCACCCCTAATAACTTTTGAATGAACAGTCCGATTTAAACAAACTTTTTTTTGTTCGAAGAATCTCGGGAAGGATACTTTATTACCGTATTTAAATTTTCAATTTGAACCATTCGAGCAACCTTTCCCCACCTAATAACTTTTGAGTGAACCGTCCGAATGGAATAAACTTTTTTTTGTTCGAAAGATCTCGGCGAGTACAGTTCCATTCCCATATTTGATTTTTCGATTTGAACAGCTTTTGGTTCAACTTTGAACCGTTCAAACAACTTGTCCCGCGATGCTAACTTTTGAGTGAACAATCCGATTTGAACAAACTTTTTTTTGTTCGAAGGATCTCAGCAAGGATACTTCATTACCGTGTTTAAATTTTCCATTTGAGCATTTTTTTCGTTCAACATTGAACCGTTCAAGCAACCTTTCCCCACCTAATAACTTTGCACCAGTTTTATCAGTTAAGTTACTCCATTACATTGGAAGCAGCTGTAAATGCATAATTTTGCAACCGCTTTTACGGAGTAAGGTTACATATTTTTTTTTTACAGTTTATCGGTGAAAGACTAGCAGAACATAATCATGTGGATAATTATTACGGAACGTAAAGTGTGCAAATGAAATCGTGTAAGAGATTTAATCCGCAATGATTAAAATGATAGTCGTATGTGAGCGTTGAATTGGGGGTCACATGGGGATCCTTATCACGTAACTGTAAAGAAATGTCTCTGCAATTGTAAACAACGGGTAACCCTAATTTACAAATGTCCTTCCGTGGTGTTTTCATTTTGAGATGTTGCAATGACGTCTTCACAATGTCACACAGTGACCGGGCACAAATTAGATTTTTTTTTCAAAGACTACGTCATGAATTCATATGAAACGTCACAAAAGCTTCAATGCATGACTTCTCTAAAATGTCAAAATTGTGTCCCTTTTTGACTGTGTTCCTTGTGACTCGCAGTGTCGTCATTATAACTTTGCTGGGACGTTATGTGCTTGCTATCATTGAACTCATAAATTATTAATTTCATCTTTTATCTAGTTTAGGTAGAGATAATCATGGGATTCCTAAAAATGGTCCTTTCTTTTACATTTTTGATGATTTACACATTTTAGGAGTAAGAACCCATTTTAATATTTCCGGAATATGGTGTCTGATATCCGGATGTTTGTCTGTTTCGTGGGTATTCTCCCAGTATGCGATATACCGCCCAAATTATCTAGTCACCCAACAGATGACGCCACATACATTGCATATAAAATGTTTACTTGATTTCAGTGGTCTCATCTATTAATTAACTAGAGTTAGCGTGTGGTGAGCTTGTGTGTCGGATCAGACCTTGGGAAAAAAAACCGTAGTGTGAATTAACAGACTTTTATGTGCACTCTTACACGAAATGCAATGCATGGCATTGAATGAAATTTGGTACACACAAGTTTCCCGCATTTATTTTCCCACAGTTATTTTCCAACAAGTAATTTAGCGCTGATAAGGTTTTGGAACTAATCGCTTCAGTGTGCGGCACAATCGAACCTTTTTTTCGTTCCGCATGACTGTTACGTTTCAAAAGTTAAAGCAAGGAGTCATTAAATACTTTATGCTTTTGAACATTAATGGGATTGGTCAACTGCTTTATCTCAGCGAGTAATGAAAGGATTTTCACACAAAAGAACTGGTATCTTGGTAGAGACAGACACGGATTAGTTTTGTTGCTAACAATCTGCAAATGAAAGGATTGGTGCTATGTAACGTTTTTCTCTGAAGGTGCAACTGCTATATAACAACATGGAACGCTGGGACTCACAAAAAATCGGTATACTGGTGAACTTTATAGAGAATATCTGTTGCTTAATTGTGGGACCCATGAGCATAATCGAGTGTTTGCCATTGCTCTTGACTGCTGTGCCTTTAGAAGTCATTCAAGGATTCAATTAAAAATTTGTATGCATGCGAACGATGGGAACAGGTTCTGATTCGTTCTTAATCCTAAATGCCCTGGGGCTGGCGTAGCTGAATATTTGTCCCTTATTAAGCGGGATAGCAGACCAGCTGAACATGGTTCAGCGGCTTTATTTGATCTGAACTTCTGCCGAGATGTACAACAGCACTAACTTGATGACGACAATATATAAATTAGTAATTCCGCAAAGAAAAAAAATACAGACTTCTGGCTGCAACAAAACCTAAACAATGGGCGTTGTAATAATACGCATTCACGTGAAAATTTAAAGTAGATAATTTCGTGATAGTCGCAACGTAATATGTTAAATATAACACTAAATATTAATTTAGTAAAGGTTTTTTTTTTCACATAAATTTTAAAGAGTATTTTTTCTCCATCAACGTTGCTATCATCGATTGCATTTAAGTTCTGTTCAACAAACCACTCAACGTGCTTTGATACATTTTAAAGTCATAACTGCATAAGTCATAAATGCATAAGTCGTAGATGCATAAACAAATCTCATTAGAAATGAATTATTCAGCATTGAAAGCAAACATAAATTATGTGAAACAGATAAATCAAATCTCAATTAAGTGCAAATTCATTCAGCATTGAAGACAATAGAAGTAAATGTATATACAGCAGCTATTTTACGCCATAAAAGCTATTGTTTTTATATTTTTCCTGTTAGACAATAACATAAAAACTATGTCTGATTTTTTTCCCATTTTCTGTTTAAAAAGCATATGTATTTTCATTTCATTCAGTGAATCAATGAAAAATGCATTAAGGAATGGTTGGATCGAAACTCTGAAGATGCTTGCAAAGTTGGAAGAATATATAACTTCCTTCTGCTATTCGGAAGATTCTAACAGCTTGTCAAAAAATGTCATTTTTCACTCCAATTAGCAAATATATTATTACAAGAAAGAATTCCAAATTATTAGCGACATTTGAGGGCTGCATTTATAAAGAACTTTCAGTTTTTATTATCGTCAATTTGAGTAAAATGTAGTTTCGTGCTTAGAAAATTTATTATACAGCAAGAAAAATATGGTATTTTGTTTCGTATATAAGAGTGTATAGAAAAGAGTTTGCATCTTTTAAAGGAAAATAATAAGTGAACTTTTTCCTGAATAGATCTCAAGAGTACATTAGATGACTTTTTTTTTTTTGCAGAACATGTTAAAACTATTTATTTTTGAATAACGCATTAGTATTTTTCTATTGACATTAGAGCAGGTGTTTTATTGCAAAGTGCTTTTCTTGAAAATATATTCTCTAACCCAGATACATAAATGTAATTTCTTATTAACTGCAAAATATTTTATGAAGTGTGGATAAAATATCTTTAAAATTTGTTACTAAATTCATTGAAATAAGGTGTAGAGTTGTTTCTGATGAGCAAATAATGCAGTTTTTGAAAAATTAAACCGGTCTATTTTGTACATTTCAGAAAGTTAAATGTTCATGAATAATGTTATGTAGCACAAAAAGATGAACAAAAGTCAAATTATTTATTAACATTTTTGAGATCTTTAGAATCAGAGAAAATATTAAGAAATTTTTTAGAATTGTTATTTAAGGAAGAATAGATTTATGTAAAATAACAAAAGGTTAAAGCTTAATAGTTTCAACCAATACTTTAAAAATCGCCAAAAAAAATCTACAGAGTCGCTTAATATCATGGACATCCATCTCGAATAAAAAGCCTATTGTGTAAAAAAAATAATGGATAACACTCAGAAACAGGACGCCACTAACATTCCAAAAGATGTCAAAGATTCACCACTTGTCAAGCCACTTAGTGCAGCAAAGGATATACCACCTGTTAAACCCCTTAGTGCAATAGCACATCGAATGTTTCATCCACCTAAGCTGGAAAGGTAAGTTACATTTATTTCGTGGTTTTACTGCAAGCCAGTAAATGTGCATGTTTATGTCAGCATTCATCGGTACCTTTGCTTTTCGCCATTTAGTAAATTCTTTGTTCTTTATTACTTTATACGGGCCTCAGACCTGACCAATAAGCACCTTGCGATTTCTGTAACTCTGTTATAACTCGAAAAAAAAAAGAAATACATGACTTATTTGATTTTGCTAGAAATTTCCTAAATCAAAATTCCTTGCTTAACCCATTTATGCCCAGTAGCCTAAAAACGGGAGGCGTGTTAGTTACTGCATACAAAAACCTGTAATGAGTATATCATTTTACTAAAGCTGTTTTTCACAAGTTAAATAGACCTTCTTGAGAAAACCAGTTAGAGCCACTATTTGGACATCAGAGTTTATTTATTGACAGCTATTTTCAGACAAATCAGTCAAGCAACGATCCAGCATGGGTAGCTACAGAAAGTAAGTTTTTTTGCGAGCTTATTTTTCATAAAATTAAACTGTTTTAAAATGATTTGCTTAAAATTGATCAGAGATGCCTTCTGTAAAAAAGTAAAATCAAGTAAGGTCGTATTTTGCCCACATATCTGCAAAATATCCCATAAACAGGACGTTAAATAATTTTATAAATATGGCAACGGCGAACTATTTCAAGCCTAAAATGTATGTAGACCCTTCCAAGTAAGAGTTATAAGCAGATAAAAATTGAAAAAAATTGTTTAAAAAATTTGGGCATAAATGGGTTAAACCTGTGCTAGTTTTTAAACACAACTAGGTGCCATTTAAGATTTTACATTAACAATTTTAATGTAAAAAAAAGACTTGCAATGATTTTATTGCTGCTAATCTTAATACTTGGTAAAAATTTACTCGCATTATTTAATATATTAGTTTTTTGAAACAAATTTCCGACTATTATACGAGATTACTACACATGATGCATCCGTTTTTGTAACGCTATAAATCCAAAAGTATTGAGCGTACAACAATGAAGAATGTATGAAAATAGCCACAAACTCATCAAAATTTGGAATTGTGCTGATCCGGTGGTAATACCATCTTTGGTAATACGACTGCGATTAATTTAAAAGGTCGACAAAAGATGCTAAGTGTTGTTTCTCTATGTGCTATAGCATGAATGATGTTCATTTGTTTTTGCAGTGTTTTAGGGCACATTAATGACCTTGTTTAAATTCCCCCACTACTAAAACCGTTAGAAGTGCTCAAGAATGGCACACACGTGGCACTGATGACCACTACCACTCGACGCTACCAGGAGCTACCAGAACAACACTGAACTTTACCAGGACATAACACACACACCTTAAAAAAAGTTTTATTTTGTTGCTATTTGAAAAAATACTGCACTCGTATTAGCAACCTGATGTGGTAATCGTCACCACTGCCACATGTATGCTATTCTTGAGCTTTTCTAACTCTTTGGTGGTGGGGGTGTCTAGACAAGGTTCATAATGTGTGCCTTAAAGCACTGCAAGAACAGATAAACATCATTAATATTGTAACTCATAGAGAAACGACGTTTTTCTTGTTTCGTCAATATTTTAAATATGGGTGATTCTCTGTAAACTGGTAATTGGCTGTCCGAACTGAGTATTTTAAAAATAATAAAGTGTAATAAAGTAATTATCGCTCTGAATACAAGTAAAGCATTAATACTTTGTGGCCCAACTGTATTTGGAGTGATAACAATTTAATTTTTTTTTCTAGAAATTATCTAAGCGCCACAAACACAGTCCCCTGGCTGTCCCAATACCATAGTCTAACTGTTAATGATAGTATTTCAAAAAACCTAGTAACACTACGTAAATTTGGCAATTAATATTTAAAAATAGAATAATGAAGCTATATTTTTCTTATGAAATAAGGTATAATTACCTATTTCTAAAGCTTAAAATTGTCATGTAAATTCTGTCCGGAGTTTTTTCAAACAGACCCCTGCAACAAATTCAAAGCTGTAATACGAAATAGCTATAACTTTTGCAAATTCTTTTTGACATGAAGTTTAAAGTAATCAGTGTGAATTTGCCGAAATCGCCGAGAACGGTGTTGAAACGCTACTTTGCTTAGTTTGAGAGCCACATTTATGATGAAAGTATGCATCAGGGTCGTTGCGAAAACAGTCCTCTGGGAAGTGATTTTATTAATGTCAATTAATTTAATTATAAAACATATTAGTTATTATGTCCACGATTTGTGCCTAAATTTATAGGTAGTCTCGTAACTAATTATGTTCCAATAGTTTTGCAGATATTACGCAACAAAGAGCAAAAACACAGTCACCTGGCACAGTCCCCTGCCTAGTTATACTAGGCGGGGGACTTACCCCCTATCATGATTTATCAGAAAAACACGAACTTCAATTGGCTCTCTTTCAAACCAAAGTAATAGATTCATTTTCTGAGCAATAGTATTATAATTATACAAACATTTCAAAAAACCGTGCCCGGACAGATTTCGTGTGAAAAATGACGAGTTTACAGAGAATCACTCATATACTGCACTTGTACCCTGTGTGACGAAATCTGGCGTATGAAAAATTTTAATTTTCCACTCTCCGTACTTTTCCCCTTGTGGTTGTCATAGTTGCGGCGCTATGGAATTTTTTCCACTTAACTTTTGCAGCAATGCTTAGGTGCAAATTATTAAAATTGCTTTGTGCTTAAACTATTATTCAATCAACCTTAATAAATTATTTTTTTAAGTATTTATATTAACGGTTACTCATGATGGAAGATCTTGCTAAAACAAACTATTTAGCACTAGATTTGTTAGGAAACGTTTCGAAATAACTGAGATATGATGATATTAAAAAAGCGTAAGCCTAATTCGATAAAGTAAATGAAATGCCTCAACAGCAGTGCATAAAAAAGAGTGGAGGTGTTTTCTTTCGTACGGTTTCCATGGAGACGACGCAAAATTCCTAACCTTGACACGTCTATTTAAAAGTAACAGAGTATAGCACTTACTGTCTGTTTGCGTATTGTACACCTGGCAGCCACGAACGCTTCCATTTGAAAAAGGGGAGATAGGTTTAGGATGCGCACTTCCCAATGCCTTCAGTTTTTGTTCGCTTGCTACTTCCTCGTTGCATTTTCCACCTATTTTGAGAAAGTCGGAAGAGACTTGGCGCGTGCGCAGATTCGATGGAGGTATTGCGATAAAATGTTAGACAGTAGTAAACTCGATTCCAAATTTTAATGAGTTTGTGGTAATTTTCATGTACTTCTCATCATTTTAGATGTAATACTTTTGGATGTACAGCGTTTTGAACACGAATGAATATTTTGTGACAATCCTATACACGCACTAAATCGTTGGTACGAAATTCAAAATTAAAATCTCACGGGGAAAATACGCGGTGAAAGATTCTCTTAATTGTATCCACAGCTGCGAAACGAGGTAGGACTACATTTAATCGTGGCAATAAAACGTCTTACGGTGGTCAAACGAAAGATTTATCAATACTGCAGAAGGAGACACAGCAAAATATTGAATTAGTGTGGTCTTGTTTTCGATATGTCTTCCTTATAAGATTCACAAGATTGATATATCACCATGGCAACGAAACAATTTCGGCCGTAACGGCTCTTTCGTTTCCGTAGATACCGAAGATGGACGTAAAACTAACAAATTTCGTATGAGGATTTCCTATCCTCGGGGAATATAAAGTATTTGTCACACAATTTAGTTTAGTTGAAAAGTTTACCTGACTGATAAATTACAATCCACGTTCCACCTACTTAACTCTGAGATGGAAAAATATCAAATTATTTTAGTAGCTGTAACAGATATGGACATCGGGATACAGACCAAGATATATTCTTGTCATTTTTTTCAAAACCTTAATGTTTGACAATGTTTAATTACGAACAAAAAAGTGTTAACCCTTGTAAGCCATTTATTATTATTACAATAGAGCCCGCTTATTAGAATATCAATTAAAAGAATATCCCGCTTAATATATTACATTTTCAACGTACCAAACCGTTGTAATGTATTATTTTGATCCCGGCTAATAGAATATCCCGCTTAGTAGAAAAATTTTTCGTGGCAAAATGACTATTCCACTAAGCGGGCTCGACTGTATTATTATTTATTAATTAAAACCTAATAAATGCTATTAATTTTGATTATATGTTTTGGTGGAATTGGTTTTCGTGTGGAAAAAGTATTTTTTGTAAAAATATTTTTTTTGATCTAGTCTCTATCTATAAATGATTATTAAGGACAAGAAACACAATTTAAAAAGAAATTTGTCTAAATGTATGGAATGTGCCCATTTACGAATTTCTGGTCTAAAATGACTAATTTTCTATATCTATAAAAATGGATGTACGTATATTTGTATGTTTGTTCCTTATACAAATCCACAGTTTTCGTCGAATTTTCATCAAACTTGGCACAGAGGTTCCATAATGCACTAGAATTCACATAGGCGTAGTTTTGAAACTTTTAAAAAATCCAAAAAGCTCAAAATTCAAATTTTTTTTCTCAAAATGGCCATTTTCTTTTAATTTTGAATATAGAGTAAATAGAGATAAGCCTTTAAGCATACAAAATGATTAAATCTAACTCATTTAAATATGAGTATTTTCCAACAAAGATTGCGATTAACAAAAAAATATCAATTTATGGCTCACCTATTTCATTTTAACATGAAAGAAGTTAACAATTATAATTAATGTTCTAATAACCGAGGAACATTGACACAAATATTGTATGGTGCAGAAAAATTAGAGGTTACCCGTGCCTCTGGGTTATAAGCTAGGTTATTAGCTAGTGTGTCGATAAAACTTTAAATTTCATCGTATTTTTACAAGTTTTAGGTGTTGATTCAAGAAATCCAATTAAATTAATTTATTTTATAGAATATGTCGAAACTGCTAGTGCATATTTTGTGCTTATTGACATGATAAATAATCGCTCAAGAAAAGTGTTATTCCATCGGACAGCATCTGGAAATTTTCTTGCACCTTTTAAATATTAGAACTAAATTGGGACTACGAGTGGACACTGAATTTAATACAGGAATTGTAAACTAATGCACGATTTAAGGGAATGATATACGACTACCTGAAAGTCTCATAAGCTTTGTATAGCTAACTACCGAGAATGTTGCCATTGAAATATACTATTATAATATGTTTCATTTCAACCTTGTATATCTCGTAAACGGGAAAGAATGTGAAAATATGCCCCCCCCCCCTCTCGAGTTCAGTGCTCTCGATATCTTCAAAGAATGTTTCATTTTTTCTGAAAAAACATTTCTATCTTCCTCTTGTCAGCATGATTCTAAAAACTTCTGTAATATAACGTGGTGTGGAATTTCAACCCTCTGCCAGCTTATTCCGGCAATGCCCACGGGCAATGAAAAAGCATAACAAAATTTGCTCCTCCCGCGATTTTCGAGTGCTTGACGTAATTCAAAACCTTATTCCACAATTTCATCGTTTAAATGTCAGTAATGGATTTTCTGAAGTTTTTACACTGACCGCTCGGCCGGTTTACAAGCACGATACCTCCTAATTTAATAACGGAAGGGTTTCATCGAAAGTGCCTGTTTGTTTGTTGCTCAAAAAATTGGAAAAGAAAAAAATGGACAATTCCACGATAAGGTCAACCAGATGGTCAAATTTTCAAAATTAATATTTCTAAACAAACAAGGTATCATTTTAAAGGTAAAGAGTTGTATATTTTGAAATTCATGTCTAAATTTTGATAACTTAAGTTTTAACTAAGTTACAGGAGGTCAAACTAAGGTCAACATCCCGAGCGTTTTCAAACTACATTTGACGACTCTCAAAGAAGCTCTGTTTTTTCCAAAATATACACACTAAACTTATGAATTAAGACGAATAACTATTTACATATTCAATGTACAACAGGTGATGTTGCAAAAATGTGTGAGAATATAATTCATTTTGATTTGTGACAGAATTCCCATGGGGCACATTAAGTGTTTTACGTCCGACACCAAATTGTACGATTAATTATGCTGGGCCAATAATTTTAAAGCTACATATATCTAACTTTGTATACAAAGTAAGATCTTTGGTCTCATTGATGTAACCTATTAGCATTTTGTGACAAGTAAATATTTTTAATTAAAATCTAGGTGTCGGACGTAAAGAATTTTGTTACGTCCGACACCGTTTACGTCCGACACTGTTACATTCCTTATATAACACTTGTTTACAACTGTGATTCTCCATATTTTGCCTTCAATTACAAAGTTAAAGTGAAGCATAATTAGAAAAAAAAATAATTTTGACTTTACTGTGCATACATATACTTTAAATTTACTTATTAAATAGTAAATTTTGCTTCAGAATAATACTTTAAAAGTTTTTTTTCCCTCATGAGACATTTATATTAAGACAATTACAATGCATCTGAGTTGTTCTGGGAACTCTTGAATTAATAAAAAGTGTATATACATATTATTGCTTTGAAAAGAACAGCAACCCAACTCTTAAGTATTCATCTAAAGTTTTAAAGGCTAGATCATCACAACACAACCTGTATTCTGTTTCGCAAAGAGTCAGAACACATGGATTTCGTAGTTGGATTTGTACAAGTGGATGCTTACATTTTTTATCAGTGTACTGACTAATATTCATATTTGCTGGTTGATGGTGGTTGATGCCATAGGAGGCAGTGAAAAAAATCGTTTGGCGCTGCGTTAAAGCAGGAAAAATGACGGTGACAAAAGCGAAGCAATTTTCTCAAGTTTCAGCACTTTTAAATCCAAATATGCACATAAAGTATGTTCCAGTAAAAGATATACACATAGATACAAAGCATTTGCATCAGCACTGGAAAGCTGTTTTCCATATTCCAAACATCAAATCTGCTCATTTTGCCAAATCAGTTTTACACAATTCAGTTCAAATTGGTGACATATCACGTGATAACAAATTAAGAATAACGTGATAACAAATTAAGAATCTGATAATTCCGGGGATCGAAGAATCTGCAGATCTTGATACAGTAAACATCACTAACTGGGTTGTGGTAACGCATGATCCCAAGCTTTGTCTTGGATATATCACCAAAAAAATTGCAAATTACATTGTAGTATCAGTCATGCATAGTTCTAAAGGCTATTTTAAATAGCCAAGAACTGAGGACAAAATATTTAACAAATTACGGGACATTATAAACGTATTCTTCCTCCGATCCCAACAGGAAAAAGGGGGCAGTTTAAATTTGATGAACCCTTTTAAATGTTAAAAAATAATATGTGTGACCTAGGAATAAAATTTAAGCTTATTTTCTTATTTAAAACTGTAATCATTGCATTTAAGAACAACGGTTTAGGTCCAATTCGAAGAGTTTACGTCCGACACCGCAAATTTACGTCCGACACCAAGGTAAAAGTAGTTCTAAGTTCATTTTATTCAAAACAATATCATTAAAAAACTGTAAAATATGCTTTAATCATAAGTATACTATCAATCTTAGCTGTTTTTGAAATTAAAAGGTAAGCCATTTCGCAGAGTTTCAGTAAATTTTAAGTGAATCTCCAATTTTACTATTTGTGCGTTTACGTCCGACACCAACTCTTTAAATCTTCTTAATTTCTATTTAAGAGATCTATTTTAAAAAACTAACATGATTTTTTATTCATTATGATGTAGCGAGTATTTTGAATACCAACTTAATCATTTCTATTCAGTTTATATTTGATAAATGGAACTAAAACTAAAAAATATTTCTTCGTTTTTTACGTCCGACACCATGGAATTGCCCAAATAGTAATCTTGCTAGAATTAAGCGTAAACAACATGAAGTAGAACTTTTCCTTGAACTTTGTATTAAGATTTATCATATTAAGGGGCGATTCTCTGTAAACTGGTAATTGGCTGTCCGGACTGAGTATTTTAAAAATAATAAAGTGTAATAAAGGAATTATCGCTCTTAATACAAGTAAAGCATTAATACTTTGTGGCCCAATTGTATTTGGAGTGATAACAATTTAATTTTTTTTCTAGAAATTATCTAAGCGCCAAAAACACAGTCCCCTGGCTGTCCCAATCCCGTACTCTAACTGTTAAAGATAGTATTTCAAAAAACCTATTAACACTACATAAATTTGGCAATTAATATCTAAAAATAGAATAATGAAGCTATATTTTTCTTATGAAATAAGGTATAATTACGTATTTCTAAAACTTAAAATTGTCATGTAAATTCTGTCCGGAGATTTTTCAAACAGTCCCCTGCAACAAATTCAAAGCTGTAATACGAAAAATCTATAACTTTTGCAAATTCTTTTTGGCATGAAGTTTAAAGTAATCAGTGTGAATTTGCCGAAATCGCCGAGAACGGTGTTGAAACGCTACTTTGCTTAGTTTGAGAGCCACATTTGTAATGAAAGTATGCATCAGTGTCGTTGCGAAAACAGTCCTCTGGGAAGTGGTTTTATTGATGTCAATAATTTTAATTATAAAACACATTAGTTCTTATGTCCACGATTTGTGCCGAAATTGATATAGTCTCGTAACTAATTATGTTCCAATATTTTTGCAAATATTACGCAAAGAAGAGCAAAAACACAGTCACTTGGCACAGTCCCCTGCTTAGTTATACTAGGCGGGGGACTTACCCCCTATCATGATTTAGCAGAAAAACACAAACTTCAATTGGCCCTCTTTCAAACCAAAGTAATAGATTCATTTTCTGAGCAATAGTATTATAATAATACGAACATTTCAAAAAAACCGTGCCCGGACAGATTTCGTGTGAAAAATGACGAGTTTACAGAGAATCGCCCTAAGGGTTACTTCTAACGAATATTAACTGAAAAAGACGCATATTTTTAAGTGACTTGGTTAAGAAAATTGAGCAGTCAGAGGTTTAATAAATAAAACAAACTGTTGATCGTTCATTTTTGTAACGCAATAACTGAATCGAAAGCATCAGAAACTGCAATGTTAGCAAAAGATAATTTAAGGCTCTACCACATCGATGTGCTAAAAAGAAATATGTATGTATTGCGTCCAATGTTACTTAGGGATTGGATATCTGTCTTCTGTGTCAGCCATCTAGAAGTTAACAAATATTGTTTTTTCCTTCGCTTTGATGTCGCTTACTGTCAGTTTTATTTCTATGGTGGTAAGTGACAGTTCGATTATTTCTCTGCATTATGGAAATTCCGAATAGATAATAAAAGTGTACATATTAACTATAACATATTTATAGATATTATTCATAAGACAGGCGACACAAAAGAAATAGAGGAAGATGCAAAAAGTAATGAAATCGAGACATGTTGGCATTGAAACTTCTTGAATGATATCGACCAACCTTAAACTGATTTCAGAGACAAAGTGTAGAAATGTATAAGAAAATATCTATCTCTGTCTATCTATCTACCTATTTCGATTTTTCTTTTCATACGTTCTATTATCATTGCATTCGAATCTAATTTTATCAACGAAACTAATAATAACACTGCAAAACAGCTATTTAGTTGACTTAGATATTCAGCGGATTATCAACGAGGCATAAGGGAATGTTCACAAATCAACTAGTGTTGCGACGAAGCTGTGATTCGTGACAGAAACAGATTATTTGGGAACAATCCCTTACAGTCCAAGAGCCCATGAGTGCCAGATCTACGTCATTGTTTTAAGGTTCAAAATTTTTCTGCGGAATGCCACAGCAAGCAAGAACGGTTCGCTATTATTTGAGTCGCGCTGGCTTTAGCAGAAAACTGGTAGCAGAGGCGAGTAAAATTGCTGCAAAAAACTAACCATCATAGAATCATTCCATGTCACGTAACCAGGTGTTCCCCACATGACCATTTCCAATTCGGAGGACAATTTAGAGAGATGCAGACATGTCGTTGAAACTGACCTATGCAAATTTCCAGCTTCCAAGACCCAAATCGTAAGGATCTGGAATACCTCAAAGAGAGAGAATAAAATCTGGTATGGACCCCACACTACTTCCTTTTACGTGTAAATTTCTTAGTAGTTCCCTTAAGTGTTAAAAAAAGTGCTTGGAGTGAGCAAGGTTACAATTCAAATATTTACACCCCTAATCTGCCACGAAACAATGCAAAAAAAAAAATGTTTTACAGTGGTTAATTTTCTAAATATTGTCGATTTTAACATCATTCAGTGAATTTTTAACAAAATATCGCCAATAGCGCCAAGTTGAACCCAAATTCAAAAAATAATTTTTTTCGCCAAATTTGTCGCCAACTTGGCGATATGTCGCCAAGTTGGCGTAAAACACTTGGCGACCAAAAGCTTGGCGACATATCGCCAAGTGGTCGCGCCAATTCATATCACTTGAGTCTGCATTGAAATTAACACTGATTTACCCCAAAAAAGGGGTAAAACACCCCCTTGGGAACATTCGAATGCAACCACAAGGGGAGGTGCACAACTAGACCATCCTCAGAGCCTACATACCAAGCTAGAAGCTTCTACGGCATATAGTTTTTGAGTTATGCGACCCACATACGCACATACATCCGCACATACGTACATACAGACGTCACGAGAAAACTCGTCGTAATTAACTCGGGGTGGTTGAAAAGGATTTTTCGGCTGCTTATATGTTGGTAGGTACATATGCACGTGCTGCCAGGTCGAAAAAACTACTGAACATTCATTCGGGGGTGAGCAAAATCAAAATTTAGACTCAAATTTGAGTGATTTTTTTTTTCGCGATCACAATACTTCCTTTACTACGTAAAAGGAAGTAAAAAGGAGGGGGGGGGAGCTCCAAAATGGCCTTCAATGGTGGATCAGCCTAAACATGGCAATTCGTATCAAAAACCTTATTCACCATTTTGGAGCCTTTTTCAAAAGTGTCCTAGATCCTTAAGATATGAGTGTTAGAAGTTTATATTTCGCATAGGTTAATCGAAGGGCTTGGAGGATGAAGGGGCTAAAATACATTAAAAAAAATTGAGCACTCTGTACAATGGTAAGCAATGGATACAGGTAAGCAAATAAAACTTGGTACATCAAACAGCAGATGTCAATAGAACCAATTTCATACGCACACTAATGAAAAAACCAGAAAACAGAAAAGCTGCAACAACTACAACAAAAAAAACTTTGAACTTTAATTACTCGCAATTTCTGCTTTTTCACATAACCCCTTTATCTCCCAAGCCCTTCAATTTCAAAGGCAGTCTGTCTGCGCCTCTTTAAAATTTTGTCCACCTCAGAAATGGTCGTGTGGAGACGACGAGATCACTTGACATGGAATATCTCCATGATGGTGCGATTCTATGATACGAATGTCTCTTTGACGAATCTTTGCTACATGTGTGCTGCCAAAGCCAGCGCGACCCAGCTTAAGAAATAACCGACCTTTCTTACCTGCTGCTGTGTGCTTACACAGAAAATTATTGAGCTTTTATACTATGAGATAGGTCTGGCCCTCAAGGGCTCTTGCTCTGTTATAATTTATCACTAAGACGAAAATCATTAAAATACAGCTCATTAAACCGCCGATATCTTTCTAAATTTTTAAGATGCCTAACGGGACTTTTTTAATAAGTTGTCAGAAACACCTGGCTGTGAATTACGAGCGTTATTAGTTGCGATCTTTCACGCAAGAAAATATTTATAATTGAAGACCTCGGGGCAAGAAAGGGGGGAACTGCTTCACTTCTTAAAAAAATTTTCAGGAGACTTTAAGAAAAAAAAAGAAGTTTTAAAAAAGTATTTTGAAAGATGTCTCAATTTTTAATACTATGTTCGAATTTTCGTCTGTGAAACCAATTTAATGACATTTAAATGAATATAATGAAGTATCTGAGTAATAAAGTTATGTACTAGAGTCATCCCATTCTTGCACCAAGTATTTGTAGTAATCCAAATGTACTTTAGATTCTTAATAATGGTCCTAATAACATTTGGTTCTAATAAGAAAACAATGCAAGTCCGTGATGAAATCCTTTTATGTTCAAAACAGTTCATTTAGTTCTTAAGCAGCTATATAGTTCTTCTCCTGAAGTGCAAACCTGTTACAGCTTTTTTCCCTCAATACGATACGGAAAATTGGCTGGCGATATTTTGTTTTTGATGTACAGAATGAAAGTTTTTTTTCTTCATATATTTCAATGTGAAACACAAAATTGGAAAAATAAAAATATAGCTGCTTTCACCGAGGGTTTTGGTTGTAAAAGAAGGAATGTAACTATATTTTAAAATTAAAATCACATTAGGCCAATAACATTTTTCTTACCCTCATATTAGAGGTTTAAAAGTTTAATTATGTATTCCGTTTTTCTTAATATGCTGCATTTAGTAAAGGTAATCTTTAACTTTTCTATATAAGGGTTTGGTGTAAGAAGAACCGTTCGATCTAATTATCTCAAAAAATATAGTTAACCAAATAATCCAGCATGCCTATGGTGGTGATGTATCATATAGAGTACAAGAAAACGATGAAATCTTAGTGAAACACGATAAATCAAGTATGCGCTGAGCTCAAAATGTCGAAACCAGTCTTATAACGCCCTTCTTCTTTATTAGCTCAGACATAAAATGAAGGAGTATTTCTGTTCTGCCGCATTGCTACATTTAATCCCCCTCTGAAATGAAGTCCTAAAAGTTTTTTTTTTTCTTTTTACAGTTGGACAGTGACAATTGAAATTATTTCGTAATATTAATAATTATAAAATTTTATATTTACTCTTAAAAAATATTCATAACTATTCTCCAAACTGGCATTTCAGAAAAATAGTCTCAATTTCGTTATGTGTATTATTATTCATTTTTGTGTAATAATAATGTTGCACTTCTAAATATTTATGAATAATATTCAAACTTCTGCTAACTTTTTCTTCAAATAAAGATTACTTATCTTTTAACAACCTATACTTGATTGTAATGTTTGGTCAAAGTATTATTAATAAGAAAAAAACTTAACAATTGTTTTTTAAACCAAACATTTCCCAATCATTCACCAGTTCTTTTTCTATTAAAAATAATCAATGAACAACGTCATGTAACTTTTTTTTCTGAGCTCTGAATTACTTTTAAGTGCATCGATCTGATAATGAAAAACGTACTTGCGAGAAAGAAAATCATGTTATCAACTTTTCAAGAAATGAAGACTTCTGGAAATTAATCACTTTCCTAAAGTGCTTTCGCTAATGTTGTTGTACACATATGCATGCACATAAATTTCAATATAAAAAACTCATCGAAACATTAAAGAAATTTTTTAACTAAGGATGAAAGTATTTTTAAAAGCATACGAAGCCAAAAATTTTATTATTTGAGTGTTTTATCCAAAGCTTTTCATCTTACTTGAAGAGATTTCCTTGATGTGCATTAAAAATACTACTTGAAGATTTTCCCCTTTGAGTGTTTATTTTTTGAAGTTCACTCTCATTAATATCTTCAGTAATTCAGACAGTTTTTATATATCCCTATTAACCACGATTTGTATAACATCCAATCAGTAAAACAGGGCTCGCATTCCCCCTAAAATTCCTAAAAAATTTCAGACCTCCTAAAATTGTACTAAAATTGTGTGGCATTCCTAAAAAATTTTTAAATATTTACAGGAGCTGTTTAGGGGAATTTAAAATACCTTCTGAAAGTATTTTATTGCCAAAAGCAAACTTTTCCCTTAGTATGTAATGTGATAAATATATATTTTACAAAATATATCGTTAAAAACGCATTCTTCACACCATTTTTCATCTTAGGACTGACTTAAAATTCTTCCTCTTAAAAACCAACTTTTTTACTTTAAAACAGCTATTTCACCACTCTACCTGAATGAAACACCACTTGCCTGTGAACTTTTTTGGCTTTGAGCTGTTTCTTACACGCCTACGCTCAATAATTTGCGAATTTCGCAATCTGTTTGCATCCGCCTCTGTATAACTCGCTCGTTTTAGCTTACTGTGTAAATTCACCACTTGGACATTGATAATTTGATTTGTACCATTAGTTTGAACCTTGTTTAATTTTATTTTGCTTATAGATTATTTGTAGGCTCGTCATTCAATATCAACTCATTCAAAAATGTCATTCTTGTTGCATCTGAATCAGTTCAAATTATGAGCATTCTTAAAAAGTAGCATTTCTTTTCTATCAAACTTTGTTTTTGGCTCAAAAAAGATTTTGGAAATTTTTGGGAATCCAACAGATCATTTAAAAACTTCGTAAACTTAGTCAACTGTTGTAAAAAGATGTGACTTGTACTAAGCCAATTATTTCTTTTCCTTACTTTCATTTTCTATTCAAAATCAGGGTTATTATTTCAATTATAGTTATCTTAGCATAATCTTCAATTATAGTTATCAATTATTCCTACAGTTCTTTAAATTTTTACATAACAGTTTTTTTTTCCACCATTTGCATATTTTTTCTGCTCTTCAAAATGCATTAACTTATCATCTGTTATTTATTGGGAGTTTAAGGTAGCATACATAAAATTGTAGCAGCAGCTTAATTTGCTATTCAGAAATGTTTACACTACTTCAAATATCACAATACTCTGAGGGGAAAGGGAGGCAGATTTGAAAAGTAAACTTATTATGGGCTTTTGACAATTCATAGATCACTACTGGTTTCACTACTGGTTTCAAATCAAAAGATTGTTGTAGGTCTGAAGAACTTTATGCAAAGGAAACTTTTCTGGTAATTAAGAAACTGAAGAAAAATATGAACAAGCAGGGTGTTTTTTTTTTTCTTAGATAATATTAAAACTTTGGAATGAAAGTGCATTTAGAGCAGCTATTAGAATTTATAAATCTGTGGCATGATAATATCATGCCACATGCAGAACATTTCACACATTAAGATTTTCTAAAGTTGTTCGGCAATAGAAAATCAATGGTTTTTAGTTTTTTTACATTATATTCAACATGGGGGGAAAAGAAAATTACTATCTAAAAATTGTTCGATAATCAAGATGGTTTTCGATTCGTAACATTGAAAATAACAGGCCACACTGGTTAACTTCACGAACTGTTTTCTAGGCACTGCTATTTTACTAGATAAAAAGAAAAATGAAAAATAAAAAACTTCAGAACAAATTTGTTAGAAAAAAAAGACGAAACAAAAAGAATAAATTTGCAGATTTTTTGAAATAATAAAAATATTTATGAGTTCAAAGAATGAATATTATATCTGGGTCTAGTGAAATCAAATTTTAAAACAGCTGTAGAAAGCTGCTGCAGTTATAACATTATGAAGGTAATTGTTGAACAGGATTAATATCTGTAGAAGCTGGTCAACTGAAAAAATTCAAATACGCCTATCTTTCAAAGGGAAAATTTTGAAAACACATCTGCGAGTTAAAATACCGCCTGGCTTTTGAACATGTTATATAACATTAAAACATTGTTTCTTTTTTGTTTTGACTTTTTTTGTGGAAATATTTGAAGGTAGTGATTTATGCTATAATAAATAAACTGCGTTTCCAGTTTGGTTTGTCGGGTACGACTGTTAGGGACATATTTGTAGTTAAACAAAATCGTGAATTACCCCTAAAATTTTCCTAAAATTTTGTCAAAATGTTCCTAAAATTCCCTTAAAATTTTGAAAAAGTCTACTGTGAACCCTGGTAAAAAGAAAAAAACTGACTACTTTTTAATCAAACTTTGTTTTAACTATCAAGTTAATCACGAACTTCTAATGTACCGGGCTAAGTTGAGTCTTCCCACTACAATAATGTGTTAGAGATATTTTATACGCATCGGAAATATCTTTAAAACCAACTGTGTCTTGTATTGGTGCATAGAAGGAATGATATCTGTTGGGGTGATCGCTATGTCGATAAGCCTATTCCATATACCTATAATTAATTACTTCGCATATTCTGCATAAAGACTATCTTACATGTTATTAACTAAATATACAATAGGATCGCTAAGCTTTGTATTAATACGTCGAAAATTCAATTATATTCGTTATGTAATGTGAGCGACCATTGTTCAATTAGTCCGAATAACATGATTAAAACCAGTTGTGTTGTAATCGAAGCATTAAGCTTTAAAACGGTGTTCGTTGCATTGAACTTGTATTATATCGCACGCCTAGAAGAATACTGTCACAACTCAAAAAGTCGAAACTCTGAATGTTCAGAGATGTACCCAGAGCCATGATTTAAAAGTCAAAAAGAAACGTTTATTTTAAAAGCATTATGAAAGCAAAAGAGCTGAAATGATCTAACCTAATGTATGATAGACTGCACCATCGCTTACTAATTGCTTTAATATATCAATTTCTTTTCCATGTCTTAAATTTTCTGTTTTTGAGTTGTGACAGTATTCTTCTAGGCGTGCGATATATGAAATACGCCAAATAAGTTTACGTATTAAAAAGAGTGTATACTGGCGTTTCATTCAAATAGGTTTGCTTTAATAGAGTGTAATTTGCTTTAATAGAGAGTCCTTTGTGTAAACTTAAAGAACTGTATGAAATCGGTTCAGTCATATTCTTAATTTATAGCTTTTTCTTTTACATCAAATACAGAAATGGCTGGAATTTACCCCAGAAGTCGAGTGCAAAAATGGATATTAAATTGAAGACTAGGCTTTTTAATCAATAGGTAAATAAATAAATAAGTAACATCAATGTAGCATAGGATACGAAAATCTAACACTTAATTTTACTTGAGAAATTTTCGAGATCTCAGCAAAAAAAAAAACTCAAAATTACATAAATGCGTAAATAAAACTCCAAATCAATTCGACTTCAAAAAATTCAAAAATTATTTACTCCCCGTTCTTTATTATTAAAGTTGCTCAGAAACTTCCCTTTTTTCATAAAGGATAAAGATGTCTTGATTTTGCTATGCATATTTTCAGAAAACAAAAAAAATCAGTCTATTAGTTCCAGATAACCAAGCCATAAAATTTTCTTGCAAGTAAAAGCATTATGTTATTTAGAAAAAATTAAGAAATTTGAGGCTTTCAATTTCAAAAGAACTATCAGCATTTTTTCTGGGAACTATTGTAAAAACTCTCGTAAAAACACTGGAACATGTATCAAGACTTAATAATTCAAAAACTTTCGTTGTCTTAAAAATCGAAGCCTAAAATTACAATTTTATAAATTCAGTACGAAATGATTTGCTTAAGAAATAACCACGCGTGCCCGGATGATAAATGATGGGCATGCGCGGAGAATGAAACGGATAGGAAGTGGAAGTGCATGTTGTTTTTGTATCTTTCGTGAATAAAATTCTTAGCAAAACTTTTATTTGGGAAGTTTCGCGCTATGGTGCTGCATAGTGATTTACTTTTGCTCAATACAACAATTCAACGGGATTCAAGTTATGTGAGATTTACTGTTCGATAATGCTGCATATTTCGTAAGTAAGACGTATTTTTGAATTTACTTAAAATTACATTTAGACAAACATTCCATTAGTTTAGGCGCCCAGGTCACGGAAGGTCACAATTTCCTCAAGTGGCAAATTTATGCTGATGGCTCGACAAATTTGAGATAATATTGCAACATTGACAATCTTGTTTCATTTTTTTTAATTTAGATATTTTTTAAGATGCCTAATATTTCTTCTTATTAGATGTTATGTATGTAGGGTATGCGTACATTCCCGTACTTATTATTTGATAAAATTGTAATTTGAGGAATCCCCCCCCCCTTCAAATTGAGTTCAGGGCGCAACTAAGTAAAACTTGAATGTAAGTTAGTCGATTATACTAAGAGTAACAATTAAAATGGTGGGAAAAGTGATTACATTAAAAAATATTTTATATTATATGGAAAGCTTACTTTAAATGTAAATTTTTTTAACGTTGTTGAAAAGCGAATTCTGCTACTGCGTTTATTTATTCGTTGATTTTTTTTCAGTCCTAAAATAAGACGAATGATATATTGAGTTTAATAATTTGAACAGAGTTCCTATACATTGTTAATATCAAATTTCTTCATTAATTTTACTCGTTTACAACTCTCATAAGTTTGTAGTGAAGTAAGACTAGGTCAAAATTGAACGCGTACATACTTACTCTTCACAATCTTCTTAGTCTGAAGGTAGTGTGTTCACAGTACTGTATTATTTTTCGCAGTACAAATACACCCGAAGCGGAATGAAAGAACAATATTTTTATGAATATGTAAACATTATCACAGGAAATGTGGTATGAAGGTAAATGAAAAATATCAAAATAGGAACTGAAGTAAAAATTAAACAACTTTTGTCAAGATATTTTAGATGCACAAGCTCACCTCTTTGTGCATTTCAAAAAAAGGTTCCTTGTAATTCCAACACACGTGTCAGCAGGAGCGGATACAAGGAAGGGGCGATGGGGGCGATCGCCCCTCCCTTGAGAGACTTCACCTGCAATTTTTCGACTTTGAAGTTCAAAAAAGGCAATTTTAGATGATCTTCGATGATATTTTCAGAAGTGATTGGGATTCGGGGCTCTGAACTGGAAATTTTTCGAAATTGAAGACCGAAACATATTTGTAACTAGCTGACCCGGCCACGCGTTGCTGTGGCTAAAATATGGGTTAAACTATAATGTTTCAATAGAAACGAAAAACTTTATTACCGTTTTAGAGATCAACTTTATATAAATATGAGTTTGAGGTCAAAATATGAAAACAATCGAACAAAAATTTCCTAAGTTTGCTAGAAACAAAAAATCAACAAAAAATGTAGCATTTCAGTAATTAGAAATATTATATTCAAGCTTGTAACAATTGAGTTAATTAAAAATTTTCTAATTGCTATTGCAACATTTTATTTTTTAATAATGTAGGTAGGATAGATAATTAACCAATATTATTTGTTATTTTTTGAATTATAAGCATTTTTGATTTCAGTTTAACTCAACACTTATCGGTGCACAATATTCTTTGTTAATCTGTCTCTTGTAAACAAAAATAGATTGGACGGTTTTCCCACACGGGAGCAAGCGACCAATAGTTGCCCATGGGAAAAACATGGATTTTCTAAATCTAAACAGCAAATTGACATTGTTTGTCCTTGGGACTTATTAATGGACATGGCGAAAGCTAAACGAATGGGAAACTCCTATCATTTAAATTGGACCAAACTGAAACTGCGTGCAAAATTTGGTTAAAATCGGTTCAGTAGCTGAGGAGTCCATTAGACACAAACACAGGGACATGTAATTTTTATATATTATGAGAAAGATTATTACCTCTTTACTGCGCTCCAAAAGCTGCCAGAACGTGTGCTTTATGTCGCTCAGTCATGGAGGTGTCAAAAAAGGCTTAGTAAAAAGGCTTAGCCAAGAACACAGAACAGCTGGTAGATAAATACATAATTTGCAATAAAAAATATATTGCGGTCCTAAATTGAGATAAAACTATCCTATCATTTAAGTTGGACCAAACTGAAACTGCGTGTAAAATTTGGTTAAAATCGGTTCAGTAGCTGAGGAGTCCATTGGCCACAAACACAGGGACACGTAATTTTTATATATTAAGATAAGAAAGATTATTGCTTGTTTACTGCTCTCCAGAAGTTGCCAGAACGTGTGCTTTATGTCGCTCAGTCATGGAGGTGTCAAAAAAGGCTTAGTAAAAAGGCTTAGCCAAGAACACAGAAAAGCTGGTAGCTAAATACATCATTTGCAATAAAAAATATATTGCGGTCCTAAATTGAGATAAAAACTATCCTATTATTTAAGTTGGACCAAACTGAAACTGCGTGTAAAATTTGGTTGAAATCGGTTCAGTAGCTGAGGAGTCCATTGGCCACAAACACAGGGACACGTAATTTTTATATATTAAGATATACATGTAAATTAACCAGGATATGAGGTAAAAAAGGGGGGCAAGTAGAAAAAAAAAACAATCGCCCCTCCCTTGGAACATTTCTGGATGATCCGCCCTTGCGTGTCAGTCTTTTGTTTGAAAAATGTATGTTTTTTGAACTTCGTTGTTCATATTTTACACTGTAAAAAATATGATGTTTTTGATGTTTCATACAGCTAATTTTATAGTAACCTTACAGTAATAAACTCTACAATTGCTAATTTTACAGTAGTAAATCAAAATTGCTAAAGTTTACAGTTAAATCTGTAAAATTGCTAGTTTCACAGTTTATTATTGTGCACTTTACAGTTTTAACCCATTAATGGCCAACGTCCCTTTTTAGGGACGGTCCAAAAAAGGGTCGGAATTTCCCCAAAATGAACATTTCAACCAAATGATAGTGTTTAATTAGTACCTTGGTATTGTTTTAATTCGTTATTAACAGATTGAAGTACATAACCATTGTAAAGTGTGTTCTGTAGCCGTTTTAATATGATCTTTATCAAAAATGACATCGTTCACAATCTCAAGAAAAAAAGCTAAGTTTTCAAAGTTATTCCCAGCTTCCCAGTTTATGTTAATTGCTGATTTTATTTCTTCTTATAAAATGTCTTTTTAAATATTATATCGTAGGCAGAAAAAAATTTTAGTAAAAAAAGTATGTACCCTCTGGGGTCTATCGTAACTTTTAAGGGACGATTTTTCTTTCCTTAATAAAAAATTATTTTTTACATAATATTTTTTTTTGCTATTTTTCCTGTCCGTTAAACACTGTTTGTACCAGAATACAAAATATCTTTGGAAAAAAAATGTCAGGCATTAATGGGGGGAAAGTAGATTATTGGAAGAAATCAGGGTTCTTTCACTTGTTTTGAGCAAAGCGTGTCTCTCATTCGCCCGTGTTGAACCATGTGACTTAAGATCTTTTGTTTTCAGCTTTTTCTAAACCAATGGCTGAACTTGCTCCCTCCATTTACTATTATATGCTCTAAGCTCTGGATCTTTACCAGAAATGTTTTGCAACGGACTGCAAAAAAAAAAAAAAAAAAAAAAAAACATCTCAAGTCAAGTTCTTCCATTCACGATGTACCAGTGAAATCACCAAATGTAATCCCTATCCCAGATGGTTTGGTAAAAACTCTACGTTGCTTGTGGGAGCAATGTTAATTTTAATGACAAACATCCCACTTCTTTTCCGTCGTAATCGCTTATCATTAAAATTGCTTGAGTTTCCCAGCTTCCCAGTTTATGTTAATTGCTGATTTTATTTCTTCTTATGAAATGTCTTTTTAAATATTATATCGTAGGCAGAAAATTTTTTTAGTAAAATAAGTATGTACCCTCTGGGGTCTATCGTAACTTTTAAGGGATGATTTTTCTTTCCTTAATAAAAAATATATCTGTCCATTAAACACTGTTTGTAACCAGTATAAAAAATATCTTTGGGAAAAAATGCCAGGCATTAATGGGCTAAACTGGAATCTCTGCTGCTAGTATTATACTCTTGTTTCAACAGTATAATACAGCTAATTTTATGGTAATAAAAAGTAAAATTGCTAATTTTACAGTAATAAACTGTAAAATAGTTGGTTTTACAGTTCATTATTGTGCTTTTATAGTTTTAAACTGGAACCTCTGCTGCCAGCATTACACTGTAAAAACAACAGCTTATTTTTTGCAATATACTTTAGTCACAAAAGTGTTCGTTTTTGTGAGTTTTGCCGTTTATTTGTAAATACAGCGTTGTGAATAGCGTTATAATTACATTTCAATCTCATTAAGTAAAAGGCACTTGACATTGTAGCTAATATTGGCATTGTTCAAGTAAAAGGATAATATTAAACTAACTGCAACTATACCCAGTAGTTACAAAAATAAATTTTTAATGAACACATGTTAGTAATAGGGTGGATAGAGATGCCACGGCAAACAATGTATCGAAATTATGTTGCACTAAAATTGTACGCTCATAAACGGACTTGAGATATGTTAAATTTCCCCTAGAGAGCAGATACATGTGATATGAAACTTTTATTATTTGGACATTTTAATTAGCACCGGGGAAAGAATATGCTGTTTTTATCTTTCATTCTGTATGCTTTATACTGTTTTCATTCCCTTCATTCAATATTTTTTATTTTTTACAATTGATAAACTTGTTCACTGTGAAACATAAAACAATATTTGAGCTCTTGCAATTCCACTTTGGAAACATTTTTGAAGCATTGATGTTCAAAATTCAAGCATTGGTGACTTTGATAAATTCATCGAAAAACAATCATGTTTTAAAACACTAAAGGAAGGGTGAGGGGTGCATATACGTTTTCGTGAAAGATCGAAATTGCTGAAAGTCAGTATTCGCTAGTTAACCCTTCATTGCATAGTGTGCCTGATCTGGCACAAACCAAATAAATCCTCATATATTCCTATGATTTTTAAATGCAGTTAAACTGAGCTTTGTGCCCCTTCTGGAACATTGCTATAACAGTTTAGTGTGATTTTTATGCATTAGTTAGTTGCACTAGTCTAGGTATTACAGTTCTTGCTTTTGAAAAATAGAATGTCTGCATTACAGTAAGAAGTGTGCTTAATCATTATTTCCTTTGTTCTAAAAATGTTTAGATATAAATGTTGTACTTAGTGGTAAAAGTTGTTGGTTCCACTTATGGCGCAAAACACATTGTAGATTATTACACTTATCGGTACAAGCTTATACTAAGTGCTTTGTGCCATACGTGGAACAAACAGTTAAAACATCATTTTTGGCACAAATTTTTAAGATTAATTTTTTTCTTCATTTTTCCTGAACTCAGGGCGATTTAAAAGGCAACATATGATTTTTTCATGAAAATATAAAAAATCGTGCAGTGAAGGGTTAATATGAGAAATATAATTGAATATTCGGTTTTTCATCTATGTATTTGGAGTGCGATTGTTTTCATTCACCGGCCAATGTCAACATTTGCCAGATTTCAGTTCTTCGCAGCAACATAAATTCATTAATAACCTTATTTCTCAGTGATGATAATTATTAGCTTATATGTTTTGGAACAAAAAAACAATCTATTAAAAATACATTTCGTTTAAATTTACCCAGACACACAGCTTACACCTTGTCATATCTTTGAGTGTCCAGCAATAAGTGCGAACCTGAGAGAACTTGGTGTATTGCCGTCACTTATAGACCTTTATGACGATAACATCTAACAAATCGCAAAAGCAGTAAAAAGGATCCATGGAGTTTTTTAGTTCGGTAAGGCACAGACACGACAAAAAAAAAATCGTTCAAATGTGCAATACAAAAGAATAAGAAAGTACCTGATGCATATATTATTCAAACACCAATATAAAACTAGTGGTATACTTGGGAATGCTCAGATCTCGCGAATGTTTCGTCGTATTACTTCACAGAGATAATTTTCATCTTGACTAAACAGGTCTGCGGAAAGTGCTATGAATAAAGTTTTCGTCAAATTGCAGAAAATTTCGTACTATTTAGCGACAAATTTTCTTGCCACAACTATAAAATGAAATTCCCCTAAATAACGAAATTTATCAAAAAATTGAACAATCCTCGTTGGTAAGTTATGCATTTCTGAGAAACAAACAAGGAAACAAAAATGAGTAACATTTACTTTCCTTTAAATTTCAATGAGGAATTGAACCGTTTATTTTAAAAAACAACTAAGCAACAAGCTTTAAAGTTCAAAAAGCATTATTACCCGTATTTAAAAAAATCGATAAGGATTACAATATTTTAAATAAAAATATACGTATATTTTGATAGACATTTTTTCTGTATAAACTGCCGTAATTGCGATTGAATTATTGATGAGGTAAAAGTTTTCACATTAGAGATTTTACCGTTTGACCGCCGGGTTTTCTCATAAACGATTCAATTGCTCACATTACACTCAAGAACCAAAAGATTATGACCACCTCTTAATAACGAGTTTGCCCACCTTTATCCGGCAACTTAGCTGAAACCAGCCTTGACATGGATGCCACAAGTCTTTGGTAGATAGCCGGAGACAGATTGTACCAGATATTTAAGCAACGGTCGTGCAAATCCAAGATATTGCGAATTGGTGGTCTTTGAACTCTGAGTTGCCATCCCATGACATTCCTAATGTGTTATATCAGATAGAGATCCGGTGAGTTAGGTGGCCAAAACATTGACTGGAATTCAACATCATGTTCCTGGAACCACTCCAGGACGATTTGAGCCCTATGACACGGGGTGCTGTCGTGTTGAAAAATTCCATTTCCAGCTGGAAAAACAGAGATCATGTATGGATAAAACTGGTTCGCAATGATGTCCAGATACCCTTCAGCATTCATAGTCTGCTGTACCACAACTATGGGTCCAAGAGACGCTCAAGAGCGTCCCTCACAACATAATACCGCCACCACCGGCCTATGTATGACCTACTGTATATTGAGAGAGCAACTGTTCGCCTGAAAGACGGTGTATCCTGACATGGATATCGGCGTGATGAATGGCAAACCGTAACTCTTTTGACCTGGCAACTCTCACCCACTGATCCATGGTTATACAAAATATTTATTCTGGTTTTAAATATGTCAGGTACATATTAAAATATTTATATAATTGAAGTATTTATGCCAATCAGTTATGGAGGGAAATCTGAACTTAATATAACGACCAGTATTTGTTATTTGAACGTTTTAGAAACAAGACGAACCCCATACTAATAGGATGAATTAATTGACAATTAACTACTATCAAAACATAGCCAAAGAAGTAAAAACAACAATTACAAGCAATTAGAACTGATGGAATAGAAAAAAGAAAATACATATAACGAAATTAGTTTTTATTTAAAACTAATAAAAACTTTCATCAAATGCAATCAAAAATAAATGAGTCGAAATAACTTGCAAACATTTGCAACTAATTTTATGTATTAGTTAATATAATTGTAATTAATCTCTCATTAGCATAATACAAAGGAATGATGATTATTTATAAGCTTCGAGAACATATATCGACTTTTTTTCTTCAATTATTTGACAAGAACAAAGAAGGGCATTAATTCATCTTATTCTGAAACAGTGAGCACGAAGAATGTGACAATGCTTGTTCAACACAAAAGACGTGGAATCGAAAAATAGATAACTTTTTATTTGAAAAATATTAGGAATTGTTTTCTGTTTCAGAAGAAAATTTACTCATGAATAAATTTATTTTCAATTCAAGCTGAAATTTTATTCTTCGTGACAAGCAGATGTGACATTTACTTCGTAGATATATTTGGTGCATTTCATTTTCCTTTATGTTTCGTGTGCTTTTTTTTAATCAAATATATGTAAAGTTTGAGATTTTGACTGCATAGATAGAATATTTATGAAATTAAAATTACTTCTTAAAAGATATTTTTTTATAGGAAAAAGTAATCAGAAATATATTTATTGTCTAAAAACTTTGTAGTTTTCTTATGCTTTTATTTACATGTGCATTCATTAAACAATTTGACTCGAAGCAATCAGTATGAAAACAACAAAACTCAGCATGTGCTGGGCGTAGCTAAAATTATGTTAAGTGCACATCGCGCGCTGTTCCGAAAGAACGACACAACTGCTGAAACAGAAATTTTACAGGAAACCAAAGACTTAAACTAAATTAAGTGACTGAAACAAAGGACAGGATGTATGTATAGAACATAAGCTTTTCTTAAAAATAACAGACTTGAAATTAAACATTATTAATTTTTAACCCCAATTTTTACCAATTTCACTGTCATTATTCGTTTAAACTCGGCTTTAGTGACATTAGTTTAAATACAGTTACGTGGTTGTTGCACAGTACTCTTTATGGCTTTGCGACACTTAAAGCATTAAAACTCAATTGCTCAAAAACTTACATTTACGTCTTTATTTATTACGAATGTGCAAAGCTGACAAAAAGCCATGCTTCACATCAGGGGAAAACGCGAGCGTAAAGCAGAAACGTAAAATGGATTAAATGGTGTTCCTATGGAAAGTACCCGGATTTTCGGTTTCTGCCTTCGGTTTTGGTCGCGTTTGCCGCTGATGTGGAGCAGGGCCTATACAGTACTGTAGTTTCATAGACTCTCCGTGTGCTGATGAAACAAAATATTGCTGAGAGATTTGCTCCTTTCCGCAGTTAAGAAGGCATTTTTTTCTAGATTTAGTCAATTATCTTCTTGAGGAGAACCAATTATATAAGAACAAAATATTGATATTAATGGGGGGGGGGGGGTGAACACTTTCAGCTGGAATCTTTTTAATTCGAGTATTTTTCAGTCGTAAGACAAATTTCGTCATATGTGGCTATTCTTTTGTCATTGGATCA